>JAQNBH010000004.1:49319021-49346521 GCA_028752905.1 Cladorhizidae sp. MBARI D1340-BT2
GTGAGTCAGCCACTCACTGTGAGCTGCACTAGTGTCAGACATGGTCAACAGTGAGTCAGCCACTCACTGTGAGCTGCACTAGTGTCAGACATGGTCAACAGTGAGTCAGCCACTCACTGTGAGCTGCACTAGTGTCAGACATGGTCAACAGTGAGTCAGCCACTCACTGTGAGCTGCACTAGTGTCAGACATGGTCAACAGTGAGTCAGCCACTCACTGTGAGCTACACTAGTGTCAGACATGGTCAACAGTGAGTCAGCCACTCACTGTGAGCTACACTAGTGTCAGACATGGTCAACAGTGAGTCAGCCACTCACTGTGAGCTACACTAGTGTCAGACATGGTCAACAGTGAGCCAGCCACTCACTGTGAGCTACACTAGTGTCAGACATGGTCAACAGTGAGTCAGCCACTCACTGTGAGCTACACTAGTGTCAGACATGGTCAACAGTGAGTCAGCCACTCACTGTGAGCTGCACTAGTGTCAGACATGGTCAACAGTGAGTCAGCCACTCACTGTGAGCTACACTAGTGTCAGACATGGTCAACAGTGAGTCAGCCACTCACTGTGAGCTGCACTAGTGTCAGACATGGTCAACAGTGAGTCAGCCACTCACTGTGAGCTGCACTAGTGTCAGACATGGTCAACAGTGAGTCAGCCACTCACTGTGAGCTACACTAGTGTCAGACATGGTCAACAGTGAGTCAGCCACTCACTGTGAGCTGCACTAGTGTCAGACATGGTCAACAGTGAGTCAGCCACTCACTGTGAGCTCACTAGTGTCAGACATGGTCAACAGTGAGTCAGCCACTCACTGTGAGCTGCACTAGTGTCAGACATGGTCAACAGTGAGTCAGCCACTCACTGTGAGCTGCACTAGTGTCAGACATGGTCAGTCAGGCCCACTCACTGTGAGCTGCACTAGTGTCAGACATGGTCAACAGTGAGTCAGCCACTCACTGTGAGCTACACTAGTGTCAGACATGGTCAACAGTGAGTCAGCCACTCACTGTGAGCTGCACTAGTGTCAGACATGGTCAACAGTGAGCCAGCCACTCACTGTGAGCTACACTAGTGTCAGACATGGTCAACAGTGAGTCAGCCACTCACTGTGAGCTACACTAGTGTCAGACATGGTCAACAGTGAGTCAGCCACTCACTGTGAGCTACACTAGTGTCAGACATGGTCAACAGTGAGTCAGCCACTCACTGTGAGCTGCACTAGTGTCAGACATGGTCAACAGTGAGTCAGCCACTCACTGTGAGCTACACTAGTGTCAGACATGGTCAACAGTGAGCCAGCCACTCACTGTGAGCTGCACTAGTGTCAGACATGGTCAACAGTGAGTCAGCCACTCACTGTGAGCTGCACTAGTGTCAGACATGGTCAACAGTGAGCAGCCACTCACTGTGAGCTACACTAGTGTCAGACATGGTCAACAGTGAGTCAGCCACTCACTGTGAGCTACACTAGTGTCAGACATGGTCAACAGTGAGCCAGCCACTCACTGTGAGCTGCACTAGTGTCAGACATGGTCAACAGTGAGTCAGCCACTCACTGTGAGCTGCACTAGTGTCAGACATGGTCAACAGTGAGCCAGCCACTCACTGTGAGCTGCACTAGTGTCAGACATGGTCAACAGTGAGCAGCCACTCACTGTGAGCTGCACTAGTGTCAGACATGGTCAACAGTGAGTCAGCCACTCACTGTGAGCTACACTAGTGTCAGACATGGTCAACAGTGAGTCAGCCACTCACTGTGAGCTGCACTAGTGTCAGACATGGTCAACAGTGAGTCAGCCACTCACTGTGAGCTGCACTAGTGTCAGACATGGTCAAACAGTGAGTCAGCCACTCACTGTGAGCTGCACTAGTGTCAGACATGGTCAACAGTGAGTCAGCCACTCACTGTGAGCTGCACTAGTGTCAGACATGGTCAACAGTGAGTCAGCACTCACTGTGAGCTGCACTAGTGTCAGACATGGTCAACAGTGAGCCAGCCACTCACTGTGAGCTGCACTAGTGTCAGACATGGTCAACAGTGAGCAGCCACTCACTGTGAGCTGCACTAGTGTCAGACATGGTCAACAGTGAGTCAGCCACTCACTGTGAGCTGCACTAGTGTCAGACATGGTCAACAGTGAGTCAGCCACTCACTGTGAGCTGCACTAGTGTCAGACATGGTCAACAGTGAGTCAGCCACTCACTGTGAGCTGCACTAGTGTCAGACATGGTCAACAGTGAGTCCAGCCACTCACTGTGAGCTACACTAGTGTCAGACATGGTCAACAGTGAGCCAGCCACTCACTGTGAGCTGCACTAGTGTCAGACATGGTCAACAGTGAGCCAGCCACTCACTGTGAGCTGCACTAGTGTCCAGACATGGTCAACAGTGAGCCAGCCACTCACTGTGAGCTGCACTAGTGTCAGACATGGTCAACAGTGAGCCAGCCACTCACTGTGAGCTACACTAGTGTCAGACTGGTCAACAGTGAGTCAGCCACTCACTGTGAGCTGCACTAGTGTCAGACATGGTCAACAGTGAGTCAGCCACTCACTGTGAGCTGCACTAGTGTCAGACATGGTCAACAGTGAGTCAGCCACTCACTGTGAGCTGCACTAGTGTCAGACATGGTCAACAGTGAGTCAGCCACTCACTGTGAGCTGCACTAGTGTCAGACATGGTCAACAGTGAGTCAGCCACTCACTGTGAGCTGCACTAGTGTCAGACATGGTCAACAGTGAGTCAGCCACTCACTGTGAGCTGCACTAGTGTCAGACATGGTCAACAGTGAGCCAGCCACTCACTGTGAGCTGCACTAGTGTCAGACATGGTCAACAGTGAGTCAGCCACTCACTGTGAGCTGCACTAGTGTCAGACATGGTCAACAGTGAGTCAGCCACTCACTGTGAGCTGCACTAGTGTCAGACATGGTCAACAGTGAGTCAGCCACTCACTGTGAGCTGCACTAGTGTCAGACATGGTCAACAGTGAGTCAGCCACTCACTGTGAGCTGCACTAGTGTCAGACATGGTCAACAGTGAGTCAGCCACTCACTGTGAGCTGCACTAGTGTCAGACATGGTCAACAGTGAGTCAGCCACTCACTGTGAGCTGCACTAGTGTCAGACATGGTCAACAGTGAGTCAGCCACTCACTGTGAGCTGCACTAGTGTCAGACATGGTCAACAGTGAGTCAGCCACTCACTGTGAGCTGCACTAGTGTCAGACATGGTCAACAGTGAGTCAGCCACTCACTGTGAGCTGCACTAGTGTCAGACATGGTCAACAGTGAGTCAGCCACTCACTGTGAGCTGCACTAGTGTCAGACATGGTCAACAGTGAGTCAGCCACTCACTGTGAGCTGCACTAGTGTCAGACATGGTCAACAGTGAGTCAGCCACTCACTGTGAGCTGCACTAGTGTCAGACATGGTCAACAGTGAGTCAGCCACTCACTGTGAGCTGCACTAGTGTCAGACATGGTCAACAGTGAGTCAGCCACTCACTGTGAGCTGCACTAGTGTCAGACATGGTCAACAGTGAGTCAGCCACTCACTGTGAGCTGCACTAGTGTCAGACATGGTCAACAGTGAGTCAGCCACTCACTGTGAGCTGCACTAGTGTCAGACATGGTCAACAGTGAGTCAGCCACTCACTGTGAGCTGCACTAGTGTCAGACATGGTCAACAGTGAGTCAGCCACTCACTGTGAGCTGCACTAGTGTCAGACATGGTCAACAGTGAGTCAGCCACTCACTGTGAGCTGCACTAGTGTCAGACATGGTCAACAGTGAGTCAGCCACTCACTGTGAGCTGCACTAGTGTCAGACATGGTCAACAGTGAGTCAGCCCACTCACTGTGAGCTGCACTAGTGTCAGACATGGTCAACAGTGAGTCAGCCACTCACTGTGAGCTGCACTAGTGTCAGACATGGTCAACAGTGAGTCAGCCACTCACTGTGAGCTGCACTAGTGTCAGACATGGTCAACAGTGAGTCAGCCACTCACTGTGAGCTGCACTAGTGTCAGACATGGTCAACAGTGAGTCAGCCACTCACTGTGAGCTGCACTAGTGTCAGACATGGTCAACAGTGAGTCAGCCACTCACTGTGAGCAGCACTAGTGTCAGACATGGTCAACAGTGAGTCAGCCACTCACTGTGAGCTACACTAGTGTCAGACATGGTCAACAGTGAGTCAGCCACTCACTGTGAGCTGCACTAGTGTCAGACATGGTCAACAGTGAGTCAGCCACTCACTGTGAGCTGCACTAGTGTCAGACATGGTCAACAGTGAGTCAGCCACTCACTGTGAGCTGCACTAGTGTCAGACATGGTCAACAGTGAGTCAGCCACTCACTGTGAGCTGCACTAGTGTCAGACATGGTCAACAGTGAGTCAGCCACTCACTGTGAGCTGCACTAGTGTCAGACATGGTCAACAGTGAGGTCAGCCACTCACTGTGAGCTGCACTAGTGTCAGACATGGTCAACAGTGAGTCAGCCACTCACTGTGAGCTGCACTAGTGTCAGACATGGTCAACAGTGAGTCAGCCACTCACTGTGAGCTGCACTAGTGTCAGACATGGTCAACAGTGAGTCAGCCACTCACTGTGAGCTACACTAGTGTCAGACATGGTCAACAGTGAGTCAGCCACTCACTGTGAGCTGCACTAGTGTCAGACATGGTCAACAGTGAGTCAGCCACTCACTGTGAGCTGCACTAGTGTCAGACATGGTCAACAGTGAGTCAGCCACTCACTGTGAGCTGCACTAGTGTCAGACATGGTCAACAGTGAGTCAGCCACTCACTGTGAGCGAACTAGTGTCAGACATGGTCAACAGTGAGTCCAGCCACTCACTGTGAGCTTCACTAGTGTCAGACATGGTCAACAGTGAGTCAGCCACTCACTGTGAGCTGCACTAGTGTCAGACATGGTCAACAGTGAGTCAGCCACTCACTGTGAGCTGCACTAGTGTCAGACATGGTCAACAGTGAGTCAGCCACTCACTGTGAGCTGCACTAGTGTCAGACATGGTCAACAGTGAGTCAGCCACTCACTGTGAGCTGCACTAGTGTCAGACATGGTCAACAGTGAGTCAGCCACTCACTGTGAGCTGCACTAGTGTCAGACATGGTCAACAGTGAGTCAGCCACTCACTGTGAGCTGCCTAGTGTCAGACATGGTCAACAGTGAGTCAGCCACTCACTGTGAGCTGCACTAGTGTCAGAACATGGTCAACAGTGAGTCAGCCACTCACTGTGAGCTGCACTAGTGTCAGACATGGTCAACAGTGAGTCAGCCACTCACTGTGAGCTGCACTAGTGTCAGACATGGTCAACAGTGAGTCAGCCACTCACTGTGAGCTACACTAGTGTCAGACATGGTCAACAGTGAGTCAGCCACTCACTGTGAGCTGCACTAGTGTCAGACATGGTCAACAGTGAGTCAGCCACTCACTGTGAGCTACACTAGTGTCAGACATGGTCAACAGTGAGTCAGCCACTCACTGTGAGCTGCACTAGTGTCAGACATGGTCAACAGTGAGTCAGCCACTCACTGTGAGCTGCACTAGTGTCAGACATGGTCAACAGTGAGTCAGCCACTCACTGTGAGCTACACTAGTGTCAGACATGGTCAACAGTGAGTCAGCCACTCACTGTGAGCTGCACTAGTGTCAGACATGGTCAACAGTGAGTCAGCCACTCACTGTGAGCTGCACTAGTGTCAGACATGGTCAACAGTGAGTCAGCCACTCACTGTGAGCTACACTAGTGTCAGACATGGTCAACAGTGAGTCAGCCACTCACTGTGAGCTGCACTAGTGTCAGACATGGTCAACAGTGAGTCAGCCACTCACTGTGAGCTACACTAGTGTCAGACATGGTCAACAGTGAGCCAGCCACTCACTGTGAGCTGCACTAGTGTCAGACATGGTCAACAGTGAGTCAGCCACTCACTGTGAGCTGCACTAGTGTCAGACATGGTCAACAGTGAGCCAGCCACTCACTGTGAGCTGCACTAGTGTCAGACATGGTCAACAGTGAGTCAGCCACTCACTGTGAGCCTACACTAGTGTCAGACATGGTCAACAGTGAGTCAGCCACTCACTGTGAGCTACACTAGTGTCAGACATGGTCAACAGTGAGTCAGCCACTCACTGTGAGCTACACTAGTGTCAGACATGGTCAACAGTGAGTCAGCCACTCACTGTGAGCTACACTAGTGTCAGACATGGTCAACAGTGAGTCAGCCACTCACTGTGAGCTGCACTAGTGTCAGACATGGTCAACAGTGAGTCAGCCACTCACTGTGAGCTGCACTAGTGTCAGACATGGTCAACAGTGAGTCAGCCACTCACTGTGAGCTGCACTAGTGTCAGACATGGTCAACAGTGAGTCAGCCACTCACTGTGAGCTGCACTAGTGTCAGACATGGTCAACAGTGAGTCAGCCACTCACTGTGAGCTGCACTAGTGTCAGACATGGTCAACAGTGAGTCAGCCACTCACTGTGAGCTCACTAGTGTCAGACATGGTCAACAGTGAGTCAGCCACTCACTGTGAGCTACACTAGTGTCAGACATGGTCAACAGTGAGTCAGCCACTCACTGTGAGCTGCACTAGTGTCAGACATGGTCAACAGTGAGTCAGCCACTCACTGTGAGCTGCACTAGTGTCAGACATGGTCAACAGTGAGTCAGCCACTCACTGTGAGCTACACTAGTGTCAGACATGGTCAACAGTGAGTCAGCCACTCACTGTGAGCTGCACTAGTGTCAGACATGGTCAACAGTGAGTCAGCCACTCACTGTGAGCTACACTAGTGTCAGACATGGTCAACAGTGAGTCAGCCACTCACTGTGAGCTGCACTAGTGTCAGACATGGTCAACAGTGAGTCAGCCACTCACTGTGAGCTGCACTAGTGTCAGACATGGTCAACAGTGAGTCAGCCACTCACTGTGAGCTGCACTAGTGTCAGACATGGTCAACAGTGAGTCAGCCACTCACTGTGAGCTGCACTAGTGTCAGACATGGTCAACAGTGAGTCAGCCACTCACTGTGAGCTACACTAGTGTCAGACATGGTCAACAGTGAGTCAGCCACTCACTGTGAGCTGCACTAGTGTCAGACATGGTCAACAGTGAGTCAGCCACTCACTGTGAGCTGCACTAGTGTCAGACATGGTCAACAGTGAGTCAGCCACTCACTGTGAGCTGCACTAGTGTCAGACATGGTCAACAGTGAGTCAGCCACTCACTGTGAGCTTACACTAGTGTCAGACATGGTCAACAGTGAGTCAGCCACTCACTGTGAGCTGCACTAGTGTCAGACATGGTCAACAGTGAGTCAGCCACTCACTGTGAGCTACACTAGTGTCAGACATGGTCAACAGTGAGTCAGCCACTCACTGTGAGCTGCACTAGTGTCAGACATGGTCAACAGTGAGTCAGCCACTCACTGTGAGCTGCACTAGTGTCAGACATGGTCAACAGTGAGTCAGCCACTCACTGTGAGCTGCACTAGTGTCAGACATGGTCAACAGTGAGTCAGCACTCACTGTGAGCTACACTAGTGTCAGACATGGTCAACAGTGAGTCAGCACTCACTGTGAGCTGCACTAGTGTCAGACATGGTCAACAGTGAGTCAGCCACTCACTGTGAGCTACACTAGTGTCAGACATGGTCAACAGTGAGTCAGCCACTGTGAGCTGCACTAGTGTCAGACATGGCACGTGAGCAGCCCTCACTGTGAGCTGCACTAGTGTCAGACATGGTCAACAGTGAGTCAGCCACTCACTGTGAGCTGCACTAGTGTCAGACATGGTCAAACAGTGAGTCAGCCACTCACTGTGAGCTGCACTAGTGTCAGACATGGTCAACAGTGAGTCAGCCACTCACTGTGAGCTGCACTAGTGTCAGACATGGTCAACAGTGAGTCAGCCACTCACTGTGAGCTGCACTAGTGTCAGACATGGTCAACAGTGAGTCAGCCACTCACTGTGAGCTGCACTAGTGTCAGACATGGTCAACAGTGAGTCAGCCACTCACTGTGAGCTGCACTAGTGTCAGACATGGTCAACAGTGAGTCAGCCACTCACTGTGAGCTGCACTAGTGTCAGACATGGTCAACAGTGAGTCAGCCACTCACTGTGAGCTGCACTAGTGTCAGACATGGTCAACAGTGAGTCAGCCACTCACTGTGAGCTGCACTAGTGTCAGACATGGTCAACAGTGAGTCAGCCACTCACTGTGAGCTGCACTAGTGTCAGACATGGTCAACAGTGAGTCAGCCACTCACTGTGAGCTGCACTAGTGTCAGACATGGTCAACAGTGAGTCAGCCACTCACTGTGAGCTACACTAGTGTCAGACATGGTCAACAGTGAGTCAGCCACTCACTGTGAGCTACACTAGTGTCAGACATGGTCAACAGTGAGTCAGCCACTCACTGTGAGCTGCACTAGTGTCAGACATGGTCAACAGTGAGTCAGCCACTCACTGTGAGCTGCACTAGTGTCAGACATGGTCAACAGTGAGTCAGCCACTCACTGTGAGCTGCACTAGTGTCAGACATGGTCAACAGTGAGTCAGCCACTCACTGTGAGCTGCACTAGTGTCAGACATGGTCAACAGTGAGTCAGCCACTCACTGTGAGCTGCACTAGTGTCAGACATGGTCAACAGTGAGTCAGCCACTCACTGTGAGCTGCACTAGTGTCAGACATGGTCAACAGTGAGTCAGCCACTCACTGTGAGCTGCACTAGTGTCAGACATGGTCAACAGTGAGTCAGCCACTCACTGTGAGCTGCACTAGTGTCCAGACATGGTCAACAGTGAGTCAGCCACTCACTGTGAGCTGCACTAGTGTCAGACATGGTCAACAGTGAGTCAGCCACTCACTGTGAGCTGCACTAGTGTCAGACATGGTCAACAGTGAGTCAGCCACTCACTGTGAGCTGCACTAGTGTCAGACATGGTCAACAGTGAGTCAGCACTCACTGTGAGCTGCACTAGTGTCAGACATGGTCAACAGTGAGTCAGCCACTCACTGTGAGCTGCACTAGTGTCAGACATGGTCAACAGTGAGTCAGCCACTCACTGTGAGCTGCACTAGTGTCAGACATGGTCAACAGTGAGTCAGCCACTCACTGTGAGCTGCACTAGTGTCAGACATGGTCAACAGTGAGTCAGCCACTCACTGTGAGCTGCACTAGTGTCAGACATGGTCAACAGTGAGTCAGCCACTCACTGTGAGCTGCACTAGTGTCAGACATGGTCAACAGTGAGTCAGCCACTCACTGTGAGCTACACTAGTGTCAGACATGGTCAACAGTGAGTCAGCCACTCACTGTGAGCTGCACTAGTGTCAGACATGGTCAACAGTGAGTCAGCCACTCACTGTGAGCTGCACTAGTGTCAGACATGGTCAACAGTGAGTCAGCCACTCACTGTGAGCTGCACTAGTGTCAGACATGGTCAACAGTGAGTCAGCCACTCACTGTGAGCTGCACTAGTGTCAGACATGGTCAACAGTGAGTCAGCCACTCACTGTGAGCTACACTAGTGTCAGACATGGTCAACAGTGAGTCAGCCACTCACTGTGAGCTACACTAGTGTCAGACATGGTCAACAGTGAGTCAGCCACTCACTGAGCTGCACTAGTGTCAGACATGGTCAGGAGCCAGCCACTCACTGTGAGCTGCACTAGTGTCAGACATGGTCAACAGTGAGTCAGCCACTCACTGTGAGCTTCACTAGTGTCAGACATGGTCAACAGTGAGTCAGCCACTCACTGTGAGCTGCACTAGTGTCAGACATGGTCAACAGTGAGTCAGCCACTCACTGTGAGCTGCACTAGTGTCAGACATGGTCAACAGTGAGTCAGCCACTCACTGTGAGCTACACTAGTGTCAGACATGGTCAACAGTGAGTCAGCCACTCACTGTGAGCTGCACTAGTGTCAGACATGGTCAACAGTGAGTCAGCCACTCACTGTGAGCTGCACTAGTGTCAGACATGGTCAACAGTGAGTCAGCCACTCACTGTGAGCTACACTAGTGTCAGACATGGTCAACAGTGAGTCAGCCACTCACTGTGAGCTGCACTAGTGTCAGACATGGTCAACAGTGAGTCAGCCACTCACTGTGAGCTGCACTAGTGTCAGACATGGTCAACAGTGAGTCAGCCACTCACTGTGAGCTGCACTAGTGTCAGACATGGTCAACAGTGAGTCAGCCACTCACTGTGAGCTGCACTAGTGTCAGACATGGTCAACAGTGAGTCAGCCACTCACTGTGAGCTGCACTAGTGTCAGACATGGTCAACAGTGAGTCAGCCACTCACTGTGAGCTGCACTAGTGTCAGACATGGTCAACAGTGAGTCAGCCACTCACTGTGAGCTAGCACTAGTGTCAGACATGGTCAACAGTGAGTCAGCCACTCACTGTGAGCTGCACTAGTGTCAGACATGGTCAACAGTGAGTCAGCCACTCACTGTGAGCTGCACTAGTGTCAGACATGGTCAACAGTGAGTCAGCCACTCACTGTGAGCTGCACTAGTGTCAGACATGGTCAACAGTGAGTCAGCCACTCACTGTGAGCTACACTAGTGTCAGACATGGTCAACAGTGAGTCAGCCACTCACTGTGAGCTGCACTAGTGTCAGACATGGTCAACAGTGAGTCAGCCACTCACTGTGAGCTGCACTAGTGTCAGACATGGTCAACAGTGAGTCAGCCACTCACTGTGAGCTGCACTAGTGTCAGACATGGTCAACAGTGAGTCAGCCACTCACTGTGAGCTGCACTAGTGTCAGACATGGTCAACAGTGAGTCAGCCACTCACTGTGAGCTGCACTAGTGTCAGACATGGTCAACAGTGAGTCAGCCACTCACTGTGAGCTGCACTAGTGTCAGACATGGTCAACAGTGAGTCAGCCACTCACTGTGAGCTGCACTAGTGTCAGACATGGTCAACAGTGAGTCAGCCACTCACTGTGAGCTGCACTAGTGTCAGACATGGTCAACAGTGAGTCAGCCACTCACTGTGAGCTGCACTAGTGTCAGACATGGTCAACAGTGAGTCAGCCACTCACTGTGAGCTGCACTAGTGTCAGACATGGTCAACAGTGAGTCAGCCACTCACTGTGAGCTGCACTAGTGTCAGACATGGTCAACAGTGAGTCAGCCACTCACTGTGAGCTGCACTAGTGTCAGACATGGTCAACAGTGAGTCAGCCACTCACTGTGAGCTGCACTAGTGTCAGACATGGTCAACAGTGAGTCAGCCACTCACTGTGAGCTGCACTAGTGTCAGACATGGTCAACAGTGAGTCAGCCACTCACTGTGAGCTGCACTAGTGTCAGACATGGTCAACAGTGAGTCAGCCACTCACTGTGAGCTGCACTAGTGTCAGACATGGTCAACAGTGAGTCAGCCACTCACTGTGAGCTGCACTAGTGTCAGACATGGTCAACAGTGAGTCAGCCACTCACTGTGAGCTGCACTAGTGTCAGACATGGTCAACAGTGAGTCAGCCACTCACTGTGAGCTGCACTAGTGTCAGACATGGTCAACAGTGAGTCAGCCACTCACTGTGAGCTGCACTAGTGTCAGACATGGTCAACAGTGAGTCAGCCACTCACTGTGAGCTGCACTAGTGTCAGACATGGTCAACAGTGAGTCAGCCACTCACTGTGAGCTGCACTAGTGTCAGACATGGTCAACAGTGAGTCAGCCACTCACTGTGAGCTGCACTAGTGTCAGACATGGTCAACAGTGAGTCAGCCACTCACTGTGAGCTGCACTAGTGTCAGACATGGTCAACAGTGAGTCAGCCACTCACTGTGAGCTGCACTAGTGTCAGACATGGTCAACAGTGAGTCAGCCACTCACTGTGAGCTGCACTAGTGTCAGACATGGTCAACAGTGAGTCAGCCACTCACTGTGAGCTGCACTAGTGTCAGACATGGTCAACAGTGAGTCAGCCACTCACTGTGAGCTGCACTAGTGTCAGACATGGTCAACAGTGAGTCAGCCACTCACTGTGAGCTGCACTAGTGTCAGACATGGTCAACAGTGAGTCAGCCACTCACTGTGAGCTGCACTAGTGTCAGACATGGTCAACAGTGAGTCAGCCACTCACTGTGAGCTGCACTAGTGTCAGACATGGTCAACAGTGAGTCAGCCACTCACTGTGAGCTGCACTAGTGTCAGACATGGTCAACAGTGAGTCAGCCACTCACTGTGAGCTGCACTAGTGTCAGACATGGTCAACAGTGAGTCAGCCACTCACTGTGAGCTGCACTAGTGTCAGACATGGTCAACAGTGAGTCAGCCACTCACTGTGAGCTGCACTAGTGTCAGACATGGTCAACAGTGAGTCAGCCACTCACTGTGAGCTGCACTAGTGTCAGACATGGTCAACAGTGAGTCAGCCACTCACTGTGAGCTGCACTAGTGTCAGACATGGTCAACAGTGAGTCAGCCACTCACTGTGAGCTGCACTAGTGTCAGACATGGTCAACAGTGAGTCAGCCACTCACTGTGAGCTGCACTAGTGTCAGACATGGTCAACAGTGAGTCAGCCACTCACTGTGAGCTGCACTAGTGTCAGACATGGTCAACAGTGAGTCAGCCACTCACTGTGAGCTGCACTAGTGTCAGACATGGTCAACAGTGAGTCAGCCACTCACTGTGAGCTGCACTAGTGTCAGACATGGTCAACAGTGAGTCAGCCACTCACTGTGAGCTACACTAGTGTCAGACATGGTCAACAGTGAGTCAGCCACTCACTGTGAGCTGCACTAGTGTCAGACATGGTCAACAGTGAGTCAGCCACTCACTGTGAGCTACACTAGTGTCAGACATGGTCAACAGTGAGTCAGCCACTCACTGTGAGCTGCACTAGTGTCAGACATGGTCAACAGTGAGTCAGCCACTCACTGTGAGCTGCACTAGTGTCAGACATGGTCAACAGTGAGTCAGCCACTCACTGTGAGCTGCACTAGTGTCAGACATGGTCAACAGTGAGTCAGCCACTCACTGTGAGCAGCACTAGTGTCAGACATGGTCAACAGTGAGCCAGCCACTCACTGTGAGCTGCACTAGTGTCAGACATGGTCAACAGTGAGCCAGCCACTCACTGTGAGCTGCACTAGTGTCAGACATGGTCAACAGTGAGTCAGCCACTCACTGTGAGCTGCACTAGTGTCAGACATGGTCAACAGTGAGCCAGCCACTCACTGTGAGCTGCACTAGTGTCAGACATGGTCAACAGTGAGCAGCCACTCACTGTGAGCTGCACTAGTGTCAGACATGGTCAACAGTGAGTCAGCCACTCACTGTGAGCTGCACTAGTGTCAGACATGGTCAACAGTGAGTCAGCCACTCACTGTGAGCTGCACTAGTGTCAGACATGGTCAACAGTGAGTCAGCCACTCACTGTGAGCTGCACTAGTGTCAGACATGGTCAACAGAGAGCAGCCACTCACTGTGAGCTGCACTAGTGTCAGACATGGTCAACAGTGAGTCAGCCACTCACTGTGAGCTGCACTAGTGTCAGACATGGTCAACAGTGAGTCAGCCACTCACTGTGAGCTACACTAGTGTCAGACATGGTCAACAGTGAGCCAGCCACTCACTGTGAGCTGCACTAGTGTCAGACATGGTCAACAGTGAGTCAGCCACTCACTGTGAGCTGCACTAGTGTCAGACATGGTCAACAGTGAGTCAGCCACTCACTGTGAGCTGCACTAGTGTCAGACATGGTCAACAGTGAGTCAGCCACTCACTGTGAGCTGCACTAGTGTCAGACATGGTCAACAGTGAGTCAGCCACTCACTGTGAGCTGCACTAGTGTCAGACATGGTCAACAGTGAGTCAGCCACTCACTGTGAGCTGCACTAGTGTCAGACATGGTCAACAGTGAGTCAGCCACTCACTGTGAGCTGCACTAGTGTCAGACATGGTCAACAGTGAGTCAGCCACTCACTGTGAGCTGCACTAGTGTCAGACATGGTCAACAGTGAGCCAGCCACTCACTGTGAGCTGCACTAGTGTCAGACATGGTCAACAGTGAGTCAGCCACTCACTGTGAGCTGCACTAGTGTCAGACATGGTCAACAGTGAGCCAGCCACTCACTGTGAGCTGCACTAGTGTCAGACATGGTCAACAGTGAGTCAGCCACTCACTGTGAGCTGCACTAGTGTCAGACATGGTCAACAGTGAGCCAGCCACTCACTGTGAGCTGCACTAGTGTCAGACATGGTCAACAGTGAGTCAGCCACTCACTGTGAGCTGCACTAGTGTCAGACATGGTCAACAGTGAGCCAGCCACTCACTGTGAGCTGCACTAGTGTCAGACATGGTCAACAGTGAGTCAGCCACTCACTGTGAGCTGCACTAGTGTCAGACATGGTCAACAGTGAGTCAGCCACTCACTGTGAGCTGCACTAGTGTCAGACATGGTCAACAGTGAGTCAGCCACTCACTGTGAGCTGCACTAGTGTCAGACATGGTCAACAGTGAGTCAGCCACTCACTGTGAGCTACACTAGTGTCAGACATGGTCAACAGTGAGTCAGCCACTCACTGTGAGCTGCACTAGTGTCAGACATGGTCAACAGTGAGTCAGCCACTCACTGTGAGCTGCACTAGTGTCAGACATGGTCAACAGTGAGTCAGCCACTCACTGTGAGCTGCACTAGTGTCAGACATGGTCAACAGTGAGTCAGCCACTCACTGTGAGCTGCACTAGTGTCAGACATGGTCAACAGTGAGTCAGCCACTCACTGTGAGCTGCACTAGTGTCAGACATGGTCAACAGTGAGTCAGCCACTCACTGTGAGCTGCACTAGTGTCAGACATGGTCAACAGTGAGCCAGCCACTCACTGTGAGCTGCACTAGTGTCAGACATGGTCAACAGTGAGCAGCCACTCACTGTGAGCTGCACTAGTGTCAGACATGGTCAACAGTGAGCCAGCCACTCACTGTGAGCTGCACTAGTGTCAGACATGGTCAACAGTGAGTCAGCCACTCACTGTGAGCTGCACTAGTGTCAGACATGGTCAACAGTGAGTCAGCCACTCACTGTGAGCTGCACTAGTGTCAGACATGGTCAACAGTGAGTCAGCCACTCACTGTGAGCTGCACTAGTGTCAGACATGGTCAACAGTGAGTCAGCCACTCACTGTGAGCTACACTAGTGTCAGACATGGTCAACAGTGAGTCAGCCACTCACTGTGAGCTACACTAGTGTCAGACATGGTCAACAGTGAGTCAGCCACTCACTGTGAGCTACACTAGTGTCAGACATGGTCAACAGTGAGTCAGCCACTCACTGTGAGCTACACTAGTGTCAGACATGGTCAACAGTGAGTCAGCCACTCACTGTGAGCTACACTAGTGTCAGACATGGTCAACAGTGAGTCAGCCACTCACTGTGAGCTGCACTAGTGTCAGACATGGTCAACAGTGAGTCAGCCACTCACTGTGAGCTGCACTAGTGTCAGACATGGTCAACAGTGAGTCAGCCACTCACTGTGAGCTGCACTAGTGTCAGACATGGTCAACAGTGAGTCAGCCACTCACTGTGAGCTGCACTAGTGTCAGACATGGTCAACAGTGAGTCAGCCACTCACTGTGAGCTGCACTAGTGTCAGACATGGTCAACAGTGAGTCAGCCACTCACTGTGAGCTGCACTAGTGTCAGACATGGTCAACAGTGAGTCAGCCACTCACTGTGAGCTGCACTAGTGTCAGACATGGTCAACAGTGAGTCAGCCACTCACTGTGAGCTGCACTAGTGTCAGACATGGTCAACAGTGAGTCAGCCACTCACTGTGAGCTGCACTAGTGTCAGACATGGTCAACAGTGAGTCAGCCACTCACTGTGAGCTGCACTAGTGTCAGACATGGTCAACAGTGAGTCAGCCACTCACTGTGAGCTACACTAGTGTCAGACATGGTCAACAGTGAGCCAGCCACTCACTGTGAGCTGCACTAGTGTCAGACATGGTCAACAGTGAGCCAGCCACTCACTGTGAGCTGCACTAGTGTCAGACATGGTCAACAGTGAGTCAGCCACTCACTGTGAGCTGCACTAGTGTCAGACATGGTCAACAGTGAGTCAGCCACTCACTGTGAGCTGCACTAGTGTCAGACATGGTCAACAGTGAGTCAGCCACTCACTGTGAGCTGCACTAGTGTCAGACATGGTCAACAGTGAGTCAGCCACTCACTGTGAGCTGCACTAGTGTCAGACATGGTCAACAGTGAGTCAGCCACTCACTGTGAGCTGCACTAGTGTCAGACATGGTCAACAGTGAGTCAGCCACTCACTGTGAGCTGCACTAGTGTCAGACATGGTCAACAGTGAGTCAGCCACTCACTGTGAGCTGCACTAGTGTCAGACATGGTCAACAGTGAGTCAGCCACTCACTGTGAGCTGCACTAGTGTCAGACATGGTCAACAGTGAGTCACCCACTCACTGTGAGCTGCACTAGTGTCAGACATGGTCAACAGTGAGTCAGCCACTCACTGTGAGCTGCACTAGTGTCAGACATGGTCAACAGTGAGTCAGCCACTCACTGTGAGCTACACTAGTGTCAGACATGGTCAACAGTGAGTCAGCCACTCACTGTGAGCTACACTAGTGTCAGACATGGTCAACAGTGAGTCAGCCACTCACTGTGAGCTACACTAGTGTCAGACATGGTCAACAGTGAGTCAGCCACTCACTGTGAGCTACACTAGTGTCAGACATGGTCAACAGTGAGCCAGCCACTCACTGTGAGCTACACTAGTGTCAGACATGGTCAACAGTGAGCCAGCCACTCACTGTGAGCTACACTAGTGTCAGACATGGTCAACAGTGAGTCAGCCACTCACTGTGAGCTACACTAGTGTCAGACATGGTCAACAGTGAGCCAGCCACTCACTGTGAGCTGCACTAGTGTCAGACATGGTCAACAGTGAGCCAGCCACTCACTGTGAGCTGCACTAGTGTCAGACATGGTCAACAGTGAGTCAGCCACTCACTGTGAGCTGCACTAGTGTCAGACATGGTCAACAGTGAGTCAGCCACTCACTGTGAGCTGCACTAGTGTCAGACATCGTCAACAGTGAGTCAGCCACTCACTGTGAGCTGCACTAGTGTCAGACATGGTCAACAGTGAGTCAGCCACTCACTGTGAGCTACACTAGTGTCAGACATGGTCAACAGTGAGTCAGCCACTCACTGTGAGCTACACTAGTGTCAGACATGGTCAACAGTGAGTCAGCCACTCACTGTGAGCTGCACTAGTGTCAGACATGGTCAACAGTGAGTCAGCCACTCACTGTGAGCTGCACTAGTGTCAGACATGGTCAACAGTGAGTCAGCCACTCACTGTGAGCTGCACTAGTGTCAGACATGGTCAACAGTGAGTCAGCCACTCACTGTGAGCTGCACTAGTGTCAGACATGGTCAACAGTGAGTCAGCCACTCACTGTGAGCTGCACTAGTGTCAGACATGGTCAACAGTGAGTCAGCCACTCACTGTGAGCTGCACTAGTGTCAGACATGGTCAACAGTGAGTCAGGCCACTCACTGTGAGCTGCACTAGTGTCAGACATGGTCAACAGTGAGTCAGCCACTCACTGTGAGCTGCACTAGTGTCAGACATGGTCAACAGTGAGCCAGCCACTCACTGTGAGCTGCACTAGTGTCAGACATGGTCAACAGTGAGTCAGCCACTCACTGTGAGCTGCACTAGTGTCAGACATGGTCAACAGTGAGTCAGCCACTCACTGTGAGCTGCACTAGTGTCAGACATGGTCAACAGTGAGTCAGCCACTCACTGTGAGCTGCACTAGTGTCAGACATGGTCAACAGTGAGTCAGCCACTCACTGTGAGCTGCACTAGTGTCAGACATGGTCAACAGTGAGTCAGCCACTCACTGTGAGCTGCACTAGTGTCAGACATGGGTCAACAGTGAGTCAGCCACTCACTGTGAGCTGCACTAGTGTCAGACATGGTCAACAGTGAGTCAGCCACTCACTGTGAGCTGCACTAGTGTCAGACATGGTCAACAGTGAGTCAGCCACTCACTGTGAGCTGCACTAGTGTCAGACATGGTCAACAGTGAGTCAGCCACTCACTGTGAGCTGCACTAGTGTCAGACATGGTCAACAGTGAGTCAGCCACTCACTGTGAGCTGCACTAGTGTCAGACATGGTCAACAGTGAGTCAGCCACTCACTGTGAGCTGCACTAGTGTCAGACATGGTCAACAGTGAGCCAGCCACTCACTGTGAGCTACACTAGTGTCAGACATGGTCAACAGTGAGTCAGCCACTCACTGTGAGCTACACTAGTGTCAGACATGGTCAACAGTGAGCCAGCCACTCACTGTGAGCTGCACTAGTGTCAGACATGGTCAACAGTGAGTCAGCCACTCACTGTGAGCTACACTAGTGTCAGACATGGTCAACAGTGAGTCAGCCACTCACTGTGAGCTACACTAGTGTCAGACATGGTCAACAGTGAGTCAGCCACTCACTGTGAGCTGCACTAGTGTCAGACATGGTCAACAGTGAGCCAGCCACTCACTGTGAGCTGCACTAGTGTCAGACATGGTCAACAGTGAGCCAGCCACTCACTGTGAGCTTGCACTAGTGTCAGACATGGTCAACAGTGAGTCAGCCACTCACTGTGAGCTACACTAGTGTCAGACATGGTCAACAGTGAGTCAGCCACTCACTGTGAGCTGCACTAGTGTCAGACATGGTCAACAGTGAGTCAGCCACTCACTGTGACCTGCACTAGTGTCAGACTAAGAGCTTGGATAGTTTAGCTTGTGCTGAGATTCATAACTCTTACCCCTGAACTGGGCCTGGTTAGCTAGCTGCTCCATGAATTAGCCTCAAGACATTCGCTGTAACTACACTCATCATATCAGTAGAGGGCCGGCTCCCTATATGATGCTCACCAAGTGTATCACATCATCACTACTACATTATGGAGGCTATCTTGAACTTCGACCTCTATTCCACCGCTAATGACATCAGTGACAGCTGACCCACATGGAGAGTGCCACATCGCTAGCTGCACCAGTTAGAACGCTACAGCTACTAAACAAGTGACACTGCCATTAGCTAGCCAGCTACTGTGACACACTAAAGTACCACTAGATATGATGCAAAGTCTCTAGCTACTACATCAGCTAGAAAACTACCAGCTAGCTCAGTAATACTTTCAACCCGACTCACCCGCCTGTTTCCAGGTGTTGACCTTTGACCTTAACTCACTCTTGTAGCTATTTATAGCATCACATCCTGCATACATAGAGATGAGCTTTCTCTGCCTCCAGACTATACTAACTAGCAGGACACTAGTAACAGCAGAAGTAGCAATAGTAGACTCAGGGTTTCATTTAGGGGTGGGCAGGGGGAGCTGCCCCCCTCCCCTTAGAACCTTTTTGCCCCCCCCCTCTTGGAAATTGTATTATTAGAAACTTTGTCACATCTTTAACCATCATGCCCCCCCCCCCCCCCCCCCCCCCTTAAAATCCAGATTCCTCCCTTCCTCCAGTTGCCCCCCTTGGACAATTCTCTAAATGAAACCCTCTTGTAGTATAGTAATAATATAGTAGTAGTAGTAAGCAGTAGAGAAGTAGTAGCGTAGCACCAGTTAGTAGTAGTAATAGTAGCAGTAGTAGTCTAGTGGTAGTAAGTAATATACTAGTAGCTGTAGTACTATTTTAATAGTAGTAGTAGTAGTAGTAGTATAGTAGTAATAGTAGTAGTAATAGTAGTAATAGCAGTAGTAATAGTAGTAATAGTAGTAGTAATAGTAGTAGTATAGTAGTAGTAATAGTAGTAGTAATAGTAGTAGCAATAGTAGTAGTAATAGTAGTAGTATAGTAGTAGTAATAGTAGTAGTAGTAATAGTAGTAGTATAGTAGTAGTAATAGTAGTGATAGTAGTAATAGTAGTAGTAATAGTGGTAGTATAGTAGTAGTAATAGTAGTAGTAGTAATAGTAGTAGTAATAGTAGTAGTAATAGTAGTAATAGTAGTAGTAATAGTAGTAGTATAGTAGTAGTAATAGTAGTAGTAATAGTAGTAGTATAGTAGTAGTAATAGTAGTAGTATAGTAGTAGTAATAGTAGTAGTAGTAATAGTAGTAGTATAGTAGTAATAGTAGTAGTAATAGTAGTAGTATAGTAGTAGTAATAGTAGTAGTAATAGTAGTAGTATAGTAGTAGTAATAGTAGTAGTATAGTAGTAGTAATAGTAGTAGTAGTAATAGTAGTAGTATAGTAGTAGTAATAGTAGTGATAGTAGTATAGTAGTAGTAATAGTAGTAGTATAGTAGTAGTAATAGTAGTAGTAGTAATAGTAGTAGTATAGTAGTAGTAATAGTAGTAGTATAGTAGTAGTAATAGTAGTAGTAATAGTAGTAGTATAGTAGTAGTAATAGTAGTAATAGTAGTAGTAATAGTAGTAGTAGTAATAGTAGTAGTAGTAATAGTAGTAGTAATAGTAGTAGTATAGTAGTAATAGTAGTAGTAATAGTAGTAGTAATAGTAGTAGTAATAGTAGTAGTAGTAATAGTAGTAGTAGTAATAGTAGTAGTAATAGTAGTAGTATAGTAGTAATAGTAGTAGTAATAGTAGTAGTAATAGTAGTAATAGTAGTAGTAATAGTAGTAATAGCAGTAGTAATAGTAGTAATAGTAGTAGTAATAGTAGTAGTATAGTAGTAGTAATAGTAGTAGTAATAGTAGTAGTATAGTAGTAGTAATAGTAGTAGTAATAGTAGTAGTAGTAATAGTAGTAGTATAGTAGTAGTAATAGTAGTGGTAGTAGTAATGTCCTGCAAACTAAAACATGCAAAAAAAATTTTTTTATTACTCGCACAGTTGCTATAATGTTGTCACACCCTATGTAATTAGAAGCAATCAGAATTAATTATCATTTGTTGTTTTTGTGGTTTGTTTGTTTTTCAGCAACTTGATAAGGTCGAGAGTGAGTGTGAAATAGCCAAGCGAGGCTTGAAGGAGGAGGTGAGTGGCCATGAATACAATCATAGCTATGTACTTAGTATGCATTATGAGGTGGAGTATGCAGTAGTAGTTCTAACAGTAAGGGAGTAGTACAGTATTAGGCTGGCAATAATACTAGAGTAGCAGTAGCATAGTAGTAGTGCAGTAGTAATAGTAGTGGTAGTATAGTAGTAGTAATAGTAGTGGTAGTATAGTAGTAGTAATAGTAGTAGTAATAGTAGTAGTAATAGTAGTAGTAATAGTAGTAGTAATAGTAGTATAACAACAGTAATAGTAGTAGTATGGTAGTAGTATAGTAGTAGTAGTACAGTATAGTAGCAGTAGTAATAATATGGTAGTAGTACTAGTAGTAGTAGTAAAGTAGTAGCAATACACTAATAATTACTGTACTGGTCTAATTGCTGCTAATGTTAGGTGTACGTACACATGGACACGCCCATCTCCATGAAGATCAGACAAGCCGCAGGTCACATAATGCCAGTGAGGTGGAGAGCTGCTCTTATTAGTACCAGTACCACCAGTGCCAGCACCAGTGCCAGTGCCGGTACCAGCACCAGTGCCAGGATTGAAGTACATGCTGATGTAGTCGAGAGGGTCAGGACCACCCAACCTGCAACCACAACAACCACAGCAACAACAACACAACAACAACACAACAGCAACACAACAGCAACACACCAGCAACCCCACCAGCATATTCAGCTGCTTGGTACAGGTATAACATGCTCACCAGTATTTCACTAGTGCAGTCACCTGCAGAGGGTTGGGTTGGGAAGAATAGACATCCGAACATGCCTTGTGGATGGCCACACATCCCTCAGGTTTAAGAGATTCCTTTAGTGCGCGTCGACAGCTCGCTGACATGTCCTTGCCAGGGGCTCACAGCCCTCCGGAGTGGAGGTGTGGCTCGCGAGGATAAAATCGCTAAAGCACCAAACTACAAAGTGCGTTCTGGGTGTGAAGAAAGACCCCATCGTCAGCTCCGTCATTCTTTGAGATGGGCAGTGCTGAGCGAAGTTCATCAGATCAGTCTTCGAAGAAGAAGAGTTGGAATTTCTGTAACCTGGTGATCAAGTATTTGCTGTTCCTCATCAACTCTGTGATATGGGTAAGCTGGCATGTAAACTTACTTCTGTATCGACTTGAATGTTTCTATTGTGTCTGATCTTGTAGTTGGTGGGCATTGCGCTGTTGGCCTTGGGCATATACGTCCAGAAAGAAAGCAGTGCATTTGAATCACTCATGTTGGGCTCTGTGCTGACCAGCCCAGCCATTGTCATCATTATTATCGGTGCCTTTCTATTCATCCTCGGGTTCTGTGGCTGCCTGGGAGCTCTCCTCGAACTGTTCTTCCTTCTGGTCATAGTAAGCACCTAGTAATCTCTCTTGAGCTTATTAGAGACTTGTGTTGTTGTTTCAGAAATGATGCGTGTGTATTGCCACGCCTCTTGTAACTCACATAGCCCTAGGCTTCCATTCGTATGTGTGTAGTAGGTATGCACTTGACACTACTAGGCCCTTGAAGCTGAAGATGTGGCCTCTGTTTTTTTAATGGTGGACGGCAACCACCCTCCCCCACCACCTTCCCCCAAAAAGTACCTTAGCTAAAACTCGTAAGTCTTTAAACAGCTCCTCCTAGCTCCTCTAAATGGCTACTAGCTCCTCTAAACTGTTACTACTAGCAAAAAAAAACTCAAAAAAAGAACTTCCAGCATACCTTAAATCCTAGGCAAACATACCTTAAATCCTAGGCAAACATACCTTAAATCCTAGGCAAACATATCTTAAATCCTAGGAAAACATACCTTAAATCCTAGGCAAACATACCTTAAATCCTAGGCAAACATATCTTAAATCCTAGGCAAACATACCTTAAATCCTAGGCAAACATACCTTAAATCCTAGGCAAACATACCTTAAATCCTAGGCAAACATACCTTAAATCTTAGGCAAACATACCTTAAATCCTAGGTAAACATACCTTAAATCCTAGGCAAACACACCTTAAATCCTTGGCAAACATACCTTAAATCCTGGCAAACATACCTTAAATCCTAGGCAAACATACCTTAAATCCTAGGCAAACATACCTTAAATCCTAGGCAAACATACCTTAAATCCTAGGCAAACATACCTTAAATCCTAGGCAAACATACCTTAAATCCTAGGAAAACATACCTTAAATCCTAGGCAAACATATCTTAAATCTTAGGCAAACATATCTTAAATCCTAGGCAAACATACCTTAAATCCTAGGCAAACATACCTTAAATCCTAGGCAAACATACCTTAAATCCTAGGCAAACATACCTTAAATCCTAGGCAAAAATCCTAGGCAAACATACCTTAAATCCTAGGCAAACATACCTTAAATCTTAGGCAAACATACCTTAAATCCTAGGCAAACATACCTTAAATCCTAGGTAAACATACCTTAAATCCTAGGCAAACATACCTTAAATCCTAGGCAAACATACCTTAAATCCTTGGCAAACATACCTTAAATCCTGGCAAACATACCTTAAATCCTAGGCAAACATACCTTAAATCCTAGGCAAACATACCTTAAATCCTAGGCAAACATACCTTAAATCCTAGGCAAACATATCTTAAATCCTAGGCAGACATACCTTAAATCCTAGGCAAACATACCTTAAATCCTAGGCAAACATATCTTAAATCCTAGGCAAACATACCTTAAATCCTAGGCAAACATACCTTAAATCCTAGGCAAACATACCTTAAATCCAAGGCAAACATACCTTAAATCCTAGGCAAACATACCTTAAATCCTAGGCAAACATACCTTAAATCCTAGGCAAACATACCTAAAATCCTAGGCAAACATACCTTAAATCCTAGGCAAACATACCTTAAATCCTAGGCAAACATACCTTAAATCCTAGGCAAACATATCTAAATCCTAGGCAAACATACCTTAAATCCTAGGCAAACATATCTTAAATCCTAGGCAAACATACCTTAAATCCTAGGCAAACATACCTTAAATCCTAGGCAAACATATCTTAAATCCTAGGCAAAGATACCTTAAATCCTAGGCAAACATACCTTAAATCCTAGGCAAACATACCTTAAATCCTAGGCAAACATACCTTAAATCCTAGGCAAACATACCTTAAATCCTAGGCAAACATACCTTAAATCCTAGGCAAACTGGCCCATGGGCCATTTGCAGCAATCGGCTCATTCTGTCAGGCCTGCAAAAGCATTTTAATTCAAGGAAAATTAACTGTGTGTGTGGGGGGGGGGGGTACAGACAGGCAGGGAGGGTGTGTGGTTAATATTGTTAGTGAGAGTGGTTCTAAAGAAACATAATCAACTATAAATAGAAGCAGCATTGTGTTGCCAGAACTCAGCATGGTGTCTAGTGTGAGTTAATTAACTCAGAGTGGTGCTAGTGTGGTAGGTACACAAATGATGATTCTAGATCCTGTATCAGTGGATTATGTAGGCATATTCAGTTGAGGTGTCTATGTGGTCGGTGGGACTTGACTGTGTCATGTTCTGGCTCAGCTCCAATCCATCATCATCATTTAGGTTCAGGTTGAGGTGTCAGGTGACCAAGTAGACAAGCGTGTATGGGAGGAATGTCAACTTCGTCACGTATTAGCACCTGACAAACACATTTGTTTTGTAGAGTAGGGCTTCCTCTAGCTATAATTATACATATGAAACATATTTTAGTATCAACAGATAGCACACAGAGAGACCTATCTTTTGAGCTATATATCAAGTCCATACCATGAAGTTTACGGAATCTATGGAGTTATAAAGTGATAACCACAAGAAAAAAATACATGTGTGTCAAAAATGCAACTGTCCCCACAGGAACACAAGTCTACTTATAAAACATCCTTGTTCATTCTCTAGTGCTTGCATTGCTCAGCAATAACAGTTGATATAGCCTATCAAGTAACAGAGTTTGTGGGGTTAATTTCACTTCCCATTGCAACCATTTCCAGAGAAAAACCTGCAAAACAAATACCATTCTCACTCACTCACCAGGAATAATGACTAGATGCTCTAGCCTTCATCAGGAATAATGACTAGATGCTCTAGCCTTCATCAGGAATAATGACTAGATGCTCTAGCCTTCATCAGGAATAATGACTAGATGCTCTAGCCTTCATCAAGAATAACGATTAGATGCTCTAGCCTTCATCGGGAATAATGACTAGATTCTCTAGCCTTCATCGGGAATAATGACTAGATGCTCTAGCCTTCATCAGGAATAATGACTAGATGCTCTAGCCTTCATCAGGAATAATGACTAGATGCTCTAGCCTTCATCAAGAATAACGATTAGATGCTCTAGCCTTCATCGGGAATAATGACTAGATGCTCTAGCCTTCATCAAGAATAATGATTAGATGCTCTAGCCTTCATCAGGAATAATGACTGGATGCTCTGGCATTCATCAGGAATAATGAGATGCTCTAACCTTCATCAGGAATAATGACTAGATGCTCTAGCCTTCATCAGGAATAATGACTAGATGCTCTAGCCTTCATCAGGAATAATGACTAGATGCTCTAGCCTTCATCAGGAATAATGACTAGATGCTCGAGCCTTCATCAGGAATAATGACTAGATGCTCTAGCCTTCATCAGGAATAATGACTAGGGGCTCTAGCCTTCATTAGGAATAATGACTAGATGCTCTAGCCTTCATCAGGAATAATGACTAGATGCTCTGGCCTTCATCAGGAATAATGACTAGCCTTCATCAGGAATAATGACTAGATGCTCTAACCTTCATCAGGAATAATGACTAGGGGCTCTAGCCTTCATCAGGAATAATGACTAGATGCTCTAGCCTTCATCAGGAATAATGACTAGATGCTCTGGCCTTCATCAGGAATAATGACTAGCCTTCATCAGGAATAATGACTAGATGCTCTAGCCTTCATCAGGAATAATGACTAGATGCTCTAGCCTTCATCAGGAATAATGACTCGAGCCTTCATCAGGAATAATGACTAGATGCTCTGGCCTTCATCAGGAATAATGACTAGATGCTCTGGCCTTCATCAGGAATAATGACTAGCCTTCATCAGGAATAATGACTAGATGCTCTAACCTTCATCAGGAATAATGACTAGGGGCTCTAGCCTTCATCAGGAATAATGACTAGATGCTCTAGCCTTCATCAGGAATAATGACTAGGTGCTCTGGCCTTCATCAGGAATAATGACTGGATGCTCTGGCATTCATCAGGAATAATGAGATGCTCTAACCTTCATCAGGAATAATGACTAGATGCTCTAGCCTTCATCAGGAATAATGACTAGATGCTCTAGCCTTCATCAGGAATAATAACTAGATGCTCTAGCCTTCATCAGGAATAATGACTAGATGCTCTAGCCTTCATCAGGAATAATGACTAGATGCTCTAGCCTTCATCAGGAATAATGACTAGGGGCTCTAGCCTTCATCAGGAATAATGACTAGATGCTCTAGCCTTCATCAGGAATAATGACTAGATGCTCGAGCCTTCATCAGGAATAATGACTAGATGCTCTGGCCTTCATCAGGAATAATGACTAGCCTTCATCAGGAATAATGACTAGATGCTCTAACCTTCATCAGGAATAATGACTAGGGGCTCTAGCCTTCATCAGGAATAATGACTAGATGCTCCAGCCTTCATCAGGAATAATGACTAGATGCTCTAGCCTTCATCAGGAATAATGACTAGATGCTCTAGCCTTCATCAGGAATAATGACTAGATGCTCTAGCCTTCATCAGGAATAATGACTAGATGCTCTAGCCTTCATCAGGAATAATGACTAGATGCTCTAGCCTTCATCAGGAATAATGACTAGATGCTCTAGCCTTCATCAGGAATAATGACTCGAGCCTTCATCAGGAATAATGACTAGATGCTCTGGCCTTCATCAGGAATAATGACTAGCCTTCATCAGGAATAATGACTAGATGCTCTAGCCTTCATCAGGAATAATGACTAGATGCTCTAGCCTTCATCAGGAATAATGACTAGATGCTCTAGCCTTCATCAGGAATAATGACTAGATGCTCTAGCCTTCATCAGGAATAATGACTAGATGCTCTAGCCTTCATCAGGAATAATGACTCGAGCCTTCATCAGGAATAATGACTAGATGCTCTGGCCTTCATCAGGAATAATGACTAGCCTTCATCAGGAATAATGACTAGATGCTCTAGCCTTCATCAGGAATAATGACTAGATGCTCTAGCCTTCATCAGGAATAATGACTAGATGCTCTAGCCTTCATCAGGAATAATGACTAGATGCTCTAGCCTTCATCAGGAATAATGACTAGATGCTCGAGCCTTCATCAGGAATAATGACTAGATGCTCTGGCCTTCATCAGGAATAATGACTAGCCTTCATCAGGAATAATGACTAGATGCTCTAACCTTCATCAGGAATAATGACTAGGGG
>JAQNBH010000004.1:49349021-49519225 GCA_028752905.1 Cladorhizidae sp. MBARI D1340-BT2
TAGAGCTTAATGAGCAGAGTACCCCTCCCCTTTCTAGAGCTTAACTCTTTCACTGCCAACTTTAGCCCAACACCTTTTTTTAAATTTTTTATATTTTTTATATTTTTTAATTTCATAACTTTTTTTGTAACCAAAACAAAGCATATCATTCGATTGCAAATTGAAAGAGCTATAACTTGGTATATGAATCAGCTCTATTGATGCAGGAAAACAAAAGTTACGCATATCTATGTCTACAACAGTAAAAAAAAGTCACTAACAACAGAGATCCATCCAGGAGCGACTTTTTTCCTCTACTCCGTAGGATTTTGATTGATAGCGAGTTTGCAGTAGATGGCTCTGCAGCTTTCCACCGAAGAAGAGCCTCCAGAAGCTATCGGGACGGTCACAGTTAAGTAAAGTCATCATTAATATATTTTGTTGCCGTGACCAGTTTGGAATCACGTGACCTGGAATTTTTCTTTGATTGTATTTTTAATGTTTAGAGCTATCTTTCGAGCACCCCCTGGTAAAAAAATTAATAAAATTAATCTGTAGCTTGTTCGCATAATTTTTTAATTAATTTTTACGCGAGCGATGTCGAGTTTGCGCCTGTAGGCGCCTATGGGTAGGCGCTTATGGGGCTTAATGAGCAGAGTGCCCCTCCCCCTTCTAGAGCTTAATGAGCAGAGCGCCCCCCTTCTAGAGCTTGAGCGGAGTGCCCCTCCCCCTTCTAGAGCTTGAGCGGAGTGCCCCTCCCCCTTCTAGAGCTTAATGATCAAAGTGCCCCTCCCCTTTGTGTGTCCTTACTGTGTGAGCCATCATGCTGTCCTGTGTGAGCCATCATGCTGTCCTGTGTGAGCCATCATGCTACCCTGTGTGAGCCACCATGCTACCCTGTGTGAGCCATCATGCTGTCCTGTGTGAGCCACCATGCTACCCTGTGTGAGCCATCATGCTGTCCTGTGTGAGCCATCATGCTGTCCTGTGTGAGCCATGCTACCCTGTGTGAGCCATCATGCTGTCCTGTGTGAGCCATCATGCTGTCCTGTGTGAGCCATCATGCTACCCTGTGTGAGCCATCATGCTACCCTGTGTGAGCCATCATGCTGTCCTGTGTGAGCCACCATGCTACCCTGTGTGAGCCATCATGCTGTCCTGTGTGAGCCATCATGCTGCCCTGTGTGAGCCACCATGCTACCCTGTGTGAGCCACCATGCTACCCTGTGTGAGCCATCATGCTACCCTGTGTGAGTCATCATGCTGTCCTGTGTGAGCCATCATGCTACCCTGTGTGAGCCATCATGCTACCCTGTGTGAGCCATCATGCTGTCCTGTGTGAGCCATCATGCTGTCCTGTGTGAGCCACCATGCTACCCTGTGTGAGCCATCATGCTGTCCTGTGTGAGCCATCATGCTACCCTGTGTGAGCCACCATGCTACCTTGTGTGAGCTACCCTGTGTGAGCCATCATGCTACCCTGTGTGAGCCATCATGCTGTCCTGTGTGAGTCATCATGCTGTCCTGTGTGAGCCATCATGCTACCCTGTGTGAGCCACCATGCTACCCTGTGTGAGCCATCATGCTACCCTGTGTGAGCCATCATGCTACCCTGTGTGAGCCATCAGGCTACCCTGTGTGAGCCACCATGCTACCCTGTGTGAGCCATCATGCTGTCCTGTGTGAGCCACCATGCTACCCTGTGTGAGCCATCATGCTGTCCTGTGTGAGCCATCATGCTACCCTGTGTGAGCCACCATGCTACCCTGTGTGAGCCACCATGCTACCCTGTGTGAGCCACCATGCTACCCTGTGTGAGCCATCATGCTGTCCTGTGTGAGCCATCATGCTGTCCTGTGTGAGCCATCATGCTACCCTGTGTGAGCCATCATGCTACTCTGTGTGAGCCATCATGCTGTCCTGTGTGAGCCATCATGCTGTCCTGTGTGAGCCACCATGCTACCCTGTGTGAGCCATCATGCTACCCTGTGTGAGCCATCATGCTGTCCTGTGTGAGCCATCATGCTGTCCTGTGTGAGCCATCATGCTACCCTGTGTGAGCCACCATGCTGTCCTGTGTGAGCCACCATGCTACCCTGTGTGAGCCCATGCTACCCTGTGTGAGCCATCATGCTACCCTGTGTGAGCCATCATGCTACCCTGTGTGAGCCACCATGCTACCCTGTGTGAGCCATCATGCTACCCTGTGTGAGCCATCATGCTACCCTGTGTGAGCCATCATGCTGTCCTGTGTGAGCCATCATGCTGTCCTGTGTGAGCCACCATGCTACCCTGTGTGAGCCATCATGCTGTCCTGTGTGAGCCATCATGCTACCCTGTGTGAGCCACCATGCTACCCTGTGTGAGCCACCATGCTGTCCTGTGTGAGCCACCATGCTACCCTGTGTGAGCCATCATGCTACCCTGTGTGAGCCATCATGCTGTCCTGTGTGAGCCATCATGCTACCCTGTGTGAGCCACCATGCTACCCTGTGTGAGCCATCATGCTACCCTGTGTGAGCCATCATGCTACCCTGTGTGAGCCATCATGCTACCCTGTGTGAGCCATCATGCTACCCTGTGTGAGCCATCATGCTACCCTGTGTGAGCCATCATGCTACCCTGTGTGAGCCATCATGCTACCCTGTGTGAGCCATCATGCTGTCCTGTGTGAGCCATCATGCTACCCTGTGTGAGCCATCATGCTACCCTGTGTGAGCCATCATGCTACCCTGTGTGAGCCATCATGCTGTCCTGTGTGAGCCATCATGCTGTCCTGTGTGAGCCATCATGCTACTCTGTGTGAGCCATCATGCTGTCCTGTGTGAGCCATCATGCTGTCCTGTGTGAGCCACCATGCTACCCTGTGTGAGCCACCATGCTACTCTGTGTGAGCCATCATGCTGTCCTGTGTGAGCCATCATGCTGTCCTGTGTGAGCTACCATGCTACCCTGTGTGAGCCATCATGCTACCCTGTGTGAGCCACCATGCTGTCCTGTGTGAGCCATCATGCTGCCCTGTGTGAGCCACCATGTTGTCCTGTGTGAGCCATCATGCTACCCTGTGTGAGCCATCATGCTACCCTGTGTGAGCCATCATGCTACCCTGTGTGAGCCATCATGCTACCCTGTGTGAGCCATCATGCTGCCCTGTGTGAGCCACCATGCTACCCTGTGTGAGCCATCATGCTACCCTGTGTGAGCCATCATGGCTACAGTGCTCACTGACAAGGGTGTGGTGCTTTAATAACATTACTGAGCTAACCAATGGAGGGAAGCAGACAGAATTTTATTAAGGGAGTCTTGCATGGAGTGCCACCAGTTGCAAGCCTAGACCTCTAGTAGCTGCATGGTAGTGCCAGCAGTTGCAAACCTAGACCTCTAGTAGCTGCATGGAGTGCCACCAGTTGCAAGCCTAGACCTCTAGTAGCTGCATGGAGTGCCACCAGTTGCAAGCCTAGACCTCTAGTAGCTGCATGGTAGTGCCACCAGTTACAAGCCTAGTGAAGCCTAATATGGGCAGATATTAAGGGGCTGATTGTTATTTGTCAGTTTTATTATTTATTAATTTGCACTTGTCCAGTTGGACTGGCATGTGCTTGAGGTTTGGGCGGAAAGGGGAGGGGGTGAAGGGGCCTTAAAAATTATCATCATTATTGCTGGCAGATTCGGCTGCTTACCAGGCCAGGGGTCACTGAATCTCTCTCCTGAGAAAAGAGGCGCTCCAGAAGATGCATTTATTGGCTGCTGCTGTGTAGACGTAGCAAATGAAAATGTAGTTTTCCTTTGGCTGACCAGAGAACAAACAACTCCATATCAAGTGCAGCTAATTGTCAAGTGCAGCTAATTGTCAACTGCAGCTAATTGTCAACTGCAGCTAATTGTTATATCAAATGCAGCTAATTGTTATATCAACTGCAGCTAATTGTTATATCAACTGCAGCTAATTGTAATCAACTGCTAATTGTAATCAACTGCTAATTGTTGTATCAACTTCAGCTAATTGTTATATCAACTGCAGCTAATTGTTATATCAACTGCAGCTAATTGTTAGTCAACTGCAACTAATTGTTACCAACTGCAGCTAATTGTTATATCAACTGCAGCTAATTGTTAATCAACTGCAGCTAATTGTTATATCAACTGCAGCTAATTGTTAAGTCAACTGCAGCTAATTGTTATATCAACTGCAGCTAATCAACTACAGCTAATTTTTATATCAACTGCAGCTAATTGTTAGTCAACTGCAACTAATTGTTACCAACTGCAGCTAATTGTTATATCAACTGCAGCTAATTGTTAGTCAACTGCAGCTAATTGTTATATCAACTGCAGCTAATCAACTACAGCTAATTTTTATATCAACTGCAGCTAATTGTTAGTCAACTGCAGCTCATTGTAACCAACTGCAGCTAATTGTTAATCAACTGCAGCTAATTGTTAGTCAACTGCAGCTAATTGTTATATCAACTACAGCTAATTGTTATATCAACTGCAGCTAATTGTTAATTGTAACGGTTTCTGTGTTGCTTGCTAATGTTGAGTTGTGTTATTTGTTGTGTGTGTGTTGTTAGTTGTTGCAGTGTTGTGGAGTGAGGAGTCCCAATGACTGGCAGAGGAACCCGTACTTCAACTGTAGCAGTGTAGCCTTCCAGAAGTGCAGCGTACCTTTCTCCTGCTGTGTGTTGGTGAGTACCTTTCTCCTGCTGTGTGTTGGTGAGTACCTTTCTCCTGCTGTGATTGTGAGATAGATAGATAGATAATATTCTGTATCTTGTGTACATCCTAAATATTGTCTTTGCTACACAGGAGGAAGGTCAAGTGATCAACTTGCAGTGCGGCTATCGTACCCTGGACAACACCTCGGTAGGACTTCATAATCACAATATATGAATTTTTCATTCTGAATTTTTTTAAAGCGCAAATAGCCAAATATATATATAAAATATTTATGAACTTGAAGAAGAATGCACAAGTCCAATTTCAAGTCACTGAGATACACTTGCCAAATATCACCTGCTTGCTGCTGTCAGTGTAAGCTTCCTCCTCTCCTCAGTGATGCTGTCAGTGTAAGCTTCCTCCTCTCCTCAGTGCTTGCAGCTGCTGTCAGTGTAAGCTTCCTCCTCTCCTCAATGCTTGCAGCTGCTGTCAGTGTAAGCTTCCTCCTCTCCTCAGTGCTAGCAGCTGCTGTCAGTGTAAGCTTCCTCCTCTCCTCAGAGCTTGCAGCTGCTGTCAGTGTAAGCTTCCTCCTCTCAGTGCTAGCAGCTGCTGTCAGTGTAAGCTTCCTCCTCTCCTCAATGCTTGCAGCTGCTGTCAGTGTAAGCTTCCTCCTCTCCTCGGCTGCTGTCAGTGTAAGCTTCCTCCTCTCCTCAGTGCTTGCAGCTGCTGTCAGTGTAAGCTTCCTCCTCTCCTCAATGCTTGCAGCTGCTGTCAGTGTAAGCTTCCTCCTCTCCTCAGTGCTAGCAGCTGCTGTCAGTGTAAGCTTCCTCCTCTCCTCAGTGCTTGCAGCTGCTGTCAGTGTAAGCTTCCTCCTCTCCTCAGTGCTAGCCTGTCAGTGTAAGCTTCCTCCTCTCCTCAGTGCTTGCAGCTGCTGTCAGTGTAAGCTTCCTCCTCTCCTCAGAGCTTGCAGCTGCTGTCAGTGTAAGCTTCCTCCTCTCCTCAGTGCTTGCAGCTGCTGTCAGTGTAAGCTTCCTCCTCTCCTCAGTGCTTGCAGCTGCTGTCAGTGTAAGCTTCCTCCTCTCCTCAGTGCTTGCAGCTGCTGTCAGTGTAAGCTTCCTCCTCTCCTCAGAGCTTGCAGCTGCTGTCAGTGTAAGCTTCCTCCTCTCCTCAGAGCTTGCAGCTGCTGTCAGTGTAAGCTTCCTCCTCTCCTCAATGCTTGCAGCTGCTGTCAGTGTAAGCTTCCTCCTCTCCTCAGTGCTAGCAGCTGCTGTCAGTGTAAGCTTCCTCCTCTCCTCAGAGCTTGCAGCTGCTGTCAGTGTAAGCTTCCTCCTCTCCTCAGAGCTTGCAGCTGCTGTCAGTGTAAGCTTCCTCCTCTCCTCAGTGCTTGCAGCTGCTGTCAGTGTAAGCTTCCTCCTCTCCTCAATGCTAGCAGCTGCTGTCAGTGTAAGCTTCCTCCTCTCCTCAGAGCTTGCAGCTGCTGTCAGTGTAAGCTTCCTCCTCTCCTCAGTGCTAGCAGCTGCTGTCAGTGTAAGCTTCCTCCTCTCCTCAGTGCTAGCAGCTGCTGTCAGTGTAAGCTTCCTCCTCTCCTCAGTGCTTGCAGCTGCTGTCAGTGTAAGCTTCCTCCTCTCCTCAGCTGCTGTCAGTGTAAGCTTCCTCCTCTCCTCAGCTGCTGTCAGTGTAAGCTTCCTCCTCTCCTCAGTGCTTGCAGCTGCTGTCAGTGTAAGCTTCCTCCTCTCCTCAGTGCTAGCAGCTGCTGTCAGTGTAAGCTTCCTCCTCTCCTCAGTGCTAGCAGCTGCTGTCAGTGTAAGCTTCCTCCTCTCCTCAGCTGCTGTCAGTGTAAGCTTCCTCCTCTCCTCAGTGCTTGCAGCTGCTGTCAGTGTAAGCTTCCTCCTCTCCTCAGTGCTAGCAGCTGCTGTCAGTGTAAGCTTCCTCCTCTCAGTGCTTGCAGCTGCTGTCAGTGTAAGCTTCCTCCTCTCCTCAGTGCTTGCAGCTGCTGTCAGTGTAAGCTTCCTCCTCTCCTCAGAGCTTGCAGCTGCTGTCAGTGTAAGCTTCCTCCTCTCCTCAGTGCTAGCAGCTGCTGTCTGTGTAAGCTTCCTCCTCTCCTCAGTGCTAGCAGCTGCTGTCAGTGTAAGCTTCCTCCTCTCCTCAGAGCTTGCAGCTGCTGTGCAGTGTAAGCTTCCTCCTCTCCTCAGTGCTTGCAGCTGCTGTCAGTGTAAGCTTCCTCCTCTCCTCAGTGCTTGCAGCTGCTGTCAGTGTAAGCTTCCTCCTCTCCTCAGAGCTTGCAGCTGCTGTCAGTGTAAGCTTCCTCCTCTCCTCAGTGCTAGCAGCTGCTGTCAGTGTAAGCTTCCTCCTCTCCTCAGTGCTTGCAGCTGCTGTCAGTGTAAGCTTCCTCCTCTCCTCAGCTCTTGCAGCTGCTGTCAGTGTAAGCTTCCTCCTCTCCTCAGTGCTTGCAGCTGCTGTCAGTGTAAGCTTCCTCCTCTCCTCAATGCTTGCAGCTGCTGTCAGTGTAAGCTTCCTCCTCTCCTCAGTGCTTGCAGCTGCTGTCAGTGTAAGCTTCCTCCTCTCAGTGCTTGCAGCTGCTGTCAGTGTAAGCTTCCTCCTCTCCTCAGAGCTTGCAGCTGCTGTCAGTGTAAGCTTCCTCCTCTCCTCAGTGCTAGCAGCTGCTGTCGGTGTAAGCTTCCTCCTCTCCTCAGAGCTAGCAGCTGCTGTCGGTGTAAGCTTCCTCCTCTCCTCAGTGCTAGCAGCTGCTGTCAGTGTAAGCTTCCTCCTCTCCTCAGCTGCTGTCAGTGTAAGCTTCCTCCTCTCCTCAGAGCTTGCAGCTGCTGTCAGTGTAAGCTTCCTCCTCTCCTCAGTGCTAGCAGCTGCTGTCAGTGTAAGCTTCCTCCTCTCCTCAGAGCTTGCAGCTGCTGTCAGTGTAAGCTTCCTCCTCTCCTCAGTGCTTGCAGCTGCTGTGCAGTGTAAGCTTCCTCCTCTCCTCAGTGCTTGCAGCTGCTGTCAGTGTAAGCTTCCTCCTCTCCTCAGAGCTTGCAGCTGCTGTCAGTGTAAGCTTCCTCCTCTCCTCAGAGCTTGCAGCTGCTGTCAGTGTAAACTTCCTCCTCTCCTCAGTGCTAGCAGCTGCTGTCAGTGTAAGCTTCCTCCTCTCCTCAATGCTTGCAGCTGCTGTCAGTGTAAGCTTCCTCCTCTCCTCAATGCTTGCAGCTGCTGTCAGTGTAAGCTTCCTCCTCTCCTCAATGCTTGCAGCTGCTGTCAGTGTAAGCTTCCTCCTCTCCTCAGTGCTAGCAGCTGCTGTCAGTGTAAGCTTCCTCCTCTCCTCAGTGCTTGAAGCTGCTGTCAGTGTAAGCTTCCTCCTCTCCTCAATGCTTGCAGCTGCTGTCAGTGTAAGCTTCCTCCTCTCCCCAGTGCTAGCAGCTGCTGTCGGTGTAAGCTTCCTCCTCTCCTCAGTGCTTGCAGCTGCTGTCAGTGTAAGCTTCCTCCTCTCCTCAGAGCTTGCAGCTGCTGTCAGTGTAAGCTTCCTCCTCTCCTCAATGCTTGCAGCTGCTGTCAGTGTAAGCTTCCTCCTCCTCTCAGTGCTTGCAGCTGCTGTCAGTGTAAGCTTCCTCCTCTCCTCAGTGCTAGCAGCTGCTGTCAGTGTAAGCTTCCTCCTCTCCTCAGTGCTTGCAGCTGCTGTCAGTGTAAGTTCCTCCTCTCCTTACCAAAAGTGAGCAGGCTTTAGGCATCTTCCTGGGTGAGAATGTGTGATAACGCTGGCCGCATAAAATCTCCCTTAATTTTTTAAATGACAATTTTCTTGCATTGTGTAACAAGAGCCAGTTATATTTATCCTTATTAACATGGATACAGTAAGACCTCTCATACAGACACCTCAAACTCCATGTATATTTATGTATGTGTGCGTGTAGGTATATGTGTATAAGTATGTCTTTATGTACATATGTATTTATGTATGTGTACATGTCTTTATGTATGTATTATATATGTATGTATGTATTTAAGTATGTATTTATGTGTATGTGTGTAAGTATATATGCATTTATGTAAGTATGCACGTAAATATTTATTTATGTACGTGTGTATGTATTTATGTACATGTGTGTATGTATTTATGTACATGTGTATGTGTGTATGTATTTATTAGGTATGTGTACTTATGTATGTATGTGTGTACATACATACGTGTGGGAGCATGTAGAGCAGTGATGATTGGTCTGAACTCCGTGTTGCTGTAGGATAGGTTTATGATTGGTATCTACCCCACTGGCTGTGTCATGTCTGTGGAGAACTTGGTGCAGGGCAATCTCTATGTGGTGGGAGGCATCGGCATTGGTCTGCTCGTATTCCAAGTGGTCAACGTGATGTTGGCTTCTGGCTTAGCCTCAGACATCCGCAAGGAGAAGAAGATCATCAAGCAACAAAAGAAACTCAAGAAAGAGCAGAATCAGGAATTGGCTGAACTATAAAATGTTCACACTCCCAGCAAGATTTAGTTGTGTCCGACACATCCGTTTTTATACCACTAGTAATATGACCAGGAATCATAATGTGGTCATGCATATACATGAGTGTAGTCTGTGCTGTAATAATGTAATAATTAGATGTGTAGTTAATAATAACCAGGAATCATAATGTGGTCATGCATATACATGAGTGTAGTCTGTGCTGTAATAATGTAATAATTAGATGTGTAGTTAATAATAACCAGGAATCACCAGGAATCATAATGTGGTCATACATATACATGAGTGTAGTCTGTGCTGTAATAATGTAATAATTAGATGTGTAGTTAATAATGATGTGTAGTTAATAACCAGGACAGGAATCATAATGAGGACATGTATTAGTCAACCCTTTACCTTCTACTTTGTTACCCCCAGCAATTATATTCGCCACACGTGCCTGCGCAGGAAGTTCTTGTCTAGCCCTGAGTTTGCATAATATTTGCGTTCATTAGAACTACCAATGCAATATAGTCACGTGATCTGACGTTTAGGTGTGCACGAACTCTCAGTTGACAAAATGGTATTGCAATGATCTCAATAATCAACTTGGAAATTTAATCTCTCGGTAGATGCTCTAGCATTCATCTGGAATAATGAGATGCTAGGACTCGGTAGAGCACCGTGAGAAGCACCTTAGAGTGCCTTCCTCACTAGGCGAGCACCTTGGGCCCTATAGTGGAACACCTTGGATACTAGTGGAGGACCTTGGGCATTGTTCATCTCCAAGGCACTTGCCCCATGTTGGCCTTGGCCCAGGTCTTCAGTCAGCTTGTTGAGCCCTGCTCTCTTCGTGGCCAACTCAGTGCACTCTGCTCCAATGCAGATGTTCTCCCGATCACCATGCAGATGTTCTCCCGGTCACCATGCAGATGTTCTCCCGGTCACCATGCAGATGTTCTCCCGGTCACCATGCAGATGTTCTCCCGGTCACCATGCAGATGTTCTCCCGGTCACCATGCAGATGTTCTCCCGGTCACCATGCAGATGTTCTCCCGGTCACCATGCAGATGTTCTCCCGGTCACCATGCAGATGTTCTCCCGGTCACCATGCAGATGTTCTCCCGGTCACCATGCAGATGTTCTCCCAGTCACCATGCAGATGTTCTCCCGGTCACCATGCAGATGTTCTCCCGGTCACCATGCAGATGTTCTCCCGGTCACCATGCAGATGTTCTCGTCATCTCTGAAGCAGTCGCTGCATTTACATTTGTAAAACCTTGCAACCCCCCAGAATATATTCTAGGTATATACACCCCTCAATTAATTGGCGAGGTACTCTGTAAGATGGGAGGTCGTTGGACAGGTTATATAGTAGTTGTTGAAAAAGTTTTGGTTGAAATTTCCCACATTTGAAATTGGCCTGGAAGTGTTCAGTCAGTAATACATACCCTAGAGGGTTAAGGCACTGCCTGTTCTGTACACACTTATGCATCATGGCCTCTCAAATACATCACGTGTAGTGAGAATGGCATTGCTATGTTGCAACACAGTCGTCTAGTATGGTGGATAGAGTACTGCTATGCAACACAGCAGTCTAGTATGCTGGATATGCAACACAGTAGTATAGTATGGTGGATAGAGCATTGCTATGCAACACAGTAGTCTAGTATGGTGGATAGAGCATTGCTATGCAACACAGTAGTCCAGTATGGTGGATAGAGCATTGCTATGCAACACAGCAGTCTAGTATGGTGGATAGAGCATTGCTATGCAACACAGTAGTCTAGTATGCTGGATAGAGCATTGCTATGCAACACAGTAGTCTAGTATGCTGGATAGAGCATTGCTATGCAACACAGCAGTCTAGTATGGTGGATAGAGCATTGCTATGCAACACAGTAGTCCAGTATGGTGGATAGAGCATTGCTATGCAACACAGTAGTCTAGTATGCTGGATAGAGCATTGCTATGCAACACAGTAGTCTAGTATGCTGGATAGAGCATTGCTATGCAACACAGTAGTCTAGTATGCTGGATAGAGCATTGCTATGCAACACAGCAGTCTATATAGTATGGTGGATAGTGTTAAATGAGCTGAACAAAATCTAAACACAGTGTATATACTAGTACAAGTTATTTTTCTTCCTCCGGGCAGTGCAATAGCCCCACACATTGCAAATGTTCACAACCATCACAGGTGACCATGACACGAGTTTCGGGCATATCAGGCACAGTCAAGTTCAATCTAACAAATAGGAAAGTATGCCCTCCATGAAGAGCTGGCTCTAGCAACCTTTATATATATACCCCTGCACTGTTCACATATATACCCCTTCTTTGATTCAGCTTATTCTTATGCTTGCACCCAAATGAGATGTTTATTGAATAAAACACACCAGCTCGTCTCAATACCTGAACACACCAGCTAGTCTCAACACCTGAACACACCAGCTAGTCTCAATACCTGAACACACCAGCTAGTCTCAACACCTGAACACACCAGCTAGTCTCAATACCTGAACACACCAGCTAGTCTCAACACCTGAACACACCAGCTAGTCTCAATACCTGAACACACCAGCTAGTCTCAATACCTGAGCTAGTCTCAATACCTGAACACACCAGCTAGTCTCAATACCTGAACACACCAGCTAGTCTCAACACCTGAACACACCAGCTAGTCTCAACACCTGAACACACCAGCTAGTCTCAACACCTGAACACACCAGCTAGTCTCAACACCTGAACACACCAGCTAGTCTCAACACCTGAACACACCAGCTAGTCTCAACACCTGAACACACCAGCTAGTCTCAACACCTGAACACACCAGCTAGTCTCAATTGTATTAGAAATTATAACCACTCACACATATACGAGTTCAAAGTGCATGACATATTACATATAAACACAAGACATAATTATACAAAAATTCAAGAAGTCCAGAAGAAAAAAATTAATGCTAATTAAGAGTGAATAAGGCTAGAGTATCTAGCTGAAATGTCGAGTGAATACAATTTGAAGTTGATTATTGAGAATGTGATTTAAAAATTATGTTCCTGTAATTATAATTATGTGATCCGTTCATCTCCTAATCTCATGAGCACCCAACTGCTTATCTCTTATAGCTGCAATTACTGCCCGATTCCCAAATTCTTTGAAGTAGTAGCCAAGAAGATATGGTGCATAATAAATTAAGAGTGAATATTCATTAGGGATACAGAATTATAAAGAATTATAACTTTAATTCTATACCAACAAAAGTATATACCAATAACAAAAAACTTAACAAATTGCAAGCTTAAAGTGGTGTGACAATTTTGCTACATAATAACTCTGTGAGCAGGAGAATGTCTTCCATATATCTTGAGTGGTTTATATATACTCGAACCATTTATTGTCATTTCCACATTTACTGTTTATGTAAATCTGACTGGTTGTCATTAGCAAAAATCTCAACCTCAGTGCCCCAGGTTCCAAGGTGGGCCTCTCACTCATCTTTATACATGATGCTCTACAACACTAGCACAGACACTGAAACAAACTGACATCATCCAAAATGAATGAGACAATAGTTGTCCTCTTTTCGTGAGATCCAGGCTGAAGGAACAGAACATCTGTTCTGCAGGTGCTGAGGTGCTGAATATTATGTACCTGATCCATGTTTTATTCTGTGGAACGTACAAAGTCCAAGTTCAGGTGACTCGAATGAAATTTCTGCCAGTCTTTGCAAACAGGTGTGACTGTAATGATTTGGTAGACATGGATTATGTGATTGCTGAATTATCAACAACAGGTTTTGACAAGTTCTTTTCAAGAAGTCTGGTCAGTTTTGGAGCTGGGGCACTCTGAGGCTCTTCACATGTTTTGGAGCTGGGGCACTCTGAGGTTGTGTTTTGGAGCTGGGGCCAGCCTGAGGTTCTTCACATGTTTTGGAGCTGGGGCACTCTGAGGTTCTTCACTTGTTTTGGAGCTGGGGCACTCTGAGGCTCTTCACATGTTTTGGAGCTGGGGCACTCTGAGGTTCTTCACATGTTTTGGAGCTGGGGCACTCTGAGGTTCTTCACATGTTTTGGAGCTGGGGCACTCTGAGGTTCTTCACATGTTTTGGAGCTGGGGCACTCTGAGGCTCTTCACATGTTTTGGAGCTGGGGCACTCTGAGGCTCTTCACTTGTTTTGGAGCTGGGGCACTCTGAGGCTTCACATGTTTTGGAGCTGGGGCACTCTGAGGTTCTTCACATGTTTTGGAGCTGGGGCACTCTGAAGTTCTTCACATGTTTTGGAGCTGGGGCACTCTGAGGCTCTTCACTTGTTTTGGAGCTGGGGCACTCTGAGGTTCTTCACATGTTTTGGAGCTGGGGCACTCTGAGGTTCTTCACATGTTTTGGAGCTGGGGCACTCTGAGGTTCTTCACATGTTTTGGAGCTGGGGCACTCTGAGGTTCTTCACATGTTTTGGAGCTGGGGCACTCTGAGGTTCTTCACATGTTTTGGAGCTGGGGCACTCTGAGGCTCTTCACTTGTTTTGGAGCTGGGGCACTCTGAGGTTCTTCACATGTTTTGGAGCTGGGGCACTCTGAAGTTCTTCACATGTTTTGGAACTGGGGCACTCTGAGGCTCTTCACATGTTTTGGAGCTGGGGCACTCTGAAGTTCTTCACATGTTTTGGAGCTGGGGCACTCTGAGGTTCTTCACATGTTTTGGAGCTGGGGCACTCTGAGGTTCTTCACATGTTTTGGAGCTGGGGCACTCTGAGGCTCTTCACATGTTTTGGAGCTGGGGCACTCTGAGGCTCTTCACATGTTTTGGAGCTGGGGCACTCTGAAGTTCTTCACATGTTTTGGAACTGGGGCACTCTGAGGCTCTTCACATGTTTTGGAGCTGGGGCACTCTGAAGTTCTTCACATGTTTTGGAGCTGGGGCACTCTGAGGTTTTCACATGTTTTGGAGCTGGGGCACTCTGAAGTTCTTCACATGTTTTGGAGCTGGGGGACTCTGAGGCTCTTCACTTGTTTTGGAGCTGGGGCACTCTGAGGTTCTTCACATGTTTTGGAGCTGGGGCACTCTGAGGTTCTTCACATGTTTTGGAGCTGGGGCACTCTGAGGTTGTGTTTTGGAGCTGGGGCCAGCCTGAGGTTCTTCACATGTTTTGGAGCTGGGGCACTCTGAGGTTCTTCACTTGTTTTGGAGCTGGGGCACTCTGAGGCTCTTCACATGTTTTGGAGCTGGGGCACTCTGAGGTTCTTCACATGTTTTGGAGCTGGGGCACTCTGAGGTTATTCACATGTTTTGGAGCTGGGGCACTCTGAGGTTCTTCACATGTTTTGGAGCTGGGGCACTCTGAGGCTCTTCACATGTTTTGGAGCTGGGGCACTCTGAGGCTCTTCACTTGTTTTGGAGCTGGGGCACTCTGAGGCTTCACATGTTTTGGAGCTGGGGCACTCTGAGGTTCTTCACATGTTTTGGAGCTGGGGCACTCTGAAGTTCTTCACATGTTTTGGAGCTGGGGCACTCTGAGGCTCTTCACTTGTTTTGGAGCTGGGGCACTCTGAGGTTCTTCACATGTTTTGGAGCTGGGGCACTCTGAGGTTCTTCACATGTTTTGGAGCTGGGGCACTCTGAGGTTCTTCACATGTTTTGGAGCTGGGGCACTCTGAGGTTCTTCACATGTTTTGGAGCTGGGGCACTCTGAGGTTCTTCACATGTTTTGTAGCTGGGGCACTCTGAGGCTCTTCACTTGTTTTGGAGCTGGGGCACTCTGAGGTTCTTCACATGTTTTGGAGCTGGGGCACTCTGAAGTTCTTCACATGTTTTGGAACTGGGGCACTCTGAGGCTCTTCACATGTTTTGGAGCTGGGGCACTCTGAAGTTCTTCACATGTTTTGGAGCTGGGGCACTCTGAGGTTCTTCACATGTTTTGGAGCTGGGGCACTCTGAGGTTCTTCACATGTTTTGGAGCTGGGGCACTCTGAGGCTCTTCACATGTTTTGGAGCTGGGGCACTCTGAGGCTCTTCACATGTTTTGGAGCTGGGGCACTCTGAGGTTCTTCACATGTTTTGGAGCTGGGGCACTCTGAGGCTCTTCACTTGTTTTGGAGCTGGGGCACTCTGAGGTTCTTCACATGTTTTGGAGCTGGGGCACTCTGAGGTTCTTCACATGTTTTGGAGCTGGGGGGCACTCTGAGGTTCTTCACATGTTTTGGAGCTGGGGCACTCTGAGGTTCTTCACATGTTTTGGAGCTGGGGCACTCTGAGGTTCTTCACATGTTTTGGAGCTGGGGCACTCTGAGGCTCTTCACTTGATTTGGAGCTGGGGCACTCTGAGGTTCTTCACATGTTTTGGAGCTGGGGCACTCTGAGGCTCTTCACTTGTTTTGGAGCTGGGGCACTCTGAGGCTCTTCACGTGTTTTGGAGCTGGGGCACTCTGAGGTTCTTCACATGTTTTGGAGCTGGGGCACTCTGAAGTTCTTCACATGTTTTGGAACTGGGGCACTCTGAGGCTCTTCACATGTTTTGGAGCTGGGGCACTCTGAGGTTCTTCACATGTTTTGGAGCTGGGGCACTCTGAGGCTCTTCACATGTTTTGGAGCTGGGGCACTCTGAGGCTCTTCTCATGTTTTGGAGCTGGGGCACTCTGAGGTTCTTCACATGTTTTGGAGCTGGGGCACTCTGAGTTTCTTCACATGTTTTGGAGCTGGGGCACTCTGAGGCTCTTCACATGTTTTGGAGCTGGGGCACTCTGAGGTTCTTCACTTGTTCTGGAGCTGGGGCACTCTGAGGCTCTTCACATGTAGAGAATACAGAGCTAACCTAACTAACTACAGACTCATATATATGTATCCCAATGCTATGTATGGACCTTACCTACTTAACGACCCCTTACCTTGCGCATGCTTCCTATACATCCTTCACTTGTGCATGCATTGCTTTATGATGATAATGATTCTATATCCAGTTACATCTATGGGCAAATGCACAGTGTGTTATCCTCGATGCATGCACAAGTAAATTTGAATAGTCCTTTGAGTAGTCTCTATTAGCCACCTCTACTATTTGGCAGCAAGTCGAAATTGAGCAAAAGAGTGAATTCTATTTGAAGCCCACCCACCCATCATGGCTATTAAATGCCCATTCCACGGCTGCGAATGGGTGATCCCAGAGGGCACAAGCCCCATCCTAGCACCAGTGCTCCTCACGACCCACGCATTAAACCACCGTGCCACCCCCAGAGCAAAACCAGTCGCGGTCAGACGCCCTGAACTAACATCTGGAGGGACCACTGAGGCATGGACTTATTTCCTTCAAAGGTGGAGATCATATGTCACATCAGTTCACATTGAGGGCCAGGACCTGGCAATACAACTCCTGGAATGCTGTGACGCGAAGCTTCGGCGTGACGTCACACGAAACGCGATCGGTCCCCTACCCATCGAAGGGATGACTGAGGAAGACCTATTGGCAGCGATCAAATCCCTAGCCGTGACAGCCGAGAACACTAAGGTGGCCCGCGTCACCCTATCGAGGATGACCCAAGATCGCTCAGAACCCATCAGGGCATTCGCGGCACGCCTCCGGGGACAAGCCGAGGTCTGCCGCTTCCTCAAGAAGTGCCCTGATTGCGACGGAGTAGTGAATCAAGGTGAGGAGCGGGTGGCTGACCAGCTATGCATAGGCCTAGCAGATGCTGAGATCCAGGAGGATCTCCTCAAGCACCCGGACCAGGACATGTGTGTAGAGGACACCATCCGCTTCATCGAAGTGAGGGCCACGGGTAAGAAGTCTGCCATGACCATGACCACCCCCAGTAGCACACTCGCCCTGGATGACCACACTGCTGAGGCTGTGACCTCTCAGTACAGGAGGCAACAACGCCCACCCCCTACACAGCCTTCCCCAACCACATCCAGGGGACGTGGCATCAATCCTACCCGTCCACAGCAGCAAACCAAACCACATCCCACACTGCCCAAAGGCCCATGCACCTACTGCGGCCAACGAGGCCACGGGGAGCAAGAGCGGACTGCCTACCGTCGCATCCATTGCCCGGCCTTTGGCACCACCTGCACCTCATGCGGCCGTCAACACCACACAGCCTCGGTATGCTGGCAGCGAATTGAACACGAGTTAGCCCTCACAGAAACAGCTCTAGGAATGTCCGAGGGCACCCTGCAACACCAAACATGGCAGAGGGACACCAGCTCCTGGGTGCAACAACGCTCCCCATCACAACCCGTGATCCAAATCCTGGTGTCATCCCATGTGGAGGACTTCAGAGCCCACGGCCACACACTGCCCAGAGAGTCCAGACACATCTCTACCATAGCACTCGCGGAAACCGGCTGCCAAAGCTGCTTGGCAGGCCCGGACCTTATGAAGAACCTCCATATCCTGCCAACCGACCTCATTCCAGTCAATCTAACGATGAAGTCAGCCAGTGGTAACAACCTCCCCATCCTCGGGGCAGCCCTACTGCGCATCCAGATTCCATCCGGCGCGGAGACGCGCCAGATGGTCTACTTCAGCTCGGAGGCATCCCAGATATACCTCAGCATGGCCACACTGGCCGACTTGGACCTGATCCCAAGGAACTTCCCGTCAGGATCACCCTCCAACCGATCTACCAGGCACTGCAACAACGCGGCCCAGATCACCCAGGAGACTCAACCGTCCAACATCCCCTTGCCCACCCAGAGGCGACCGGGAGACCAACCGCCCCGAACCAGCGACCACTACCCCACGAGCGACCAGACTCGGCGACCATGCTCATGCCCACCTAGAGCACCGCCCCCACCACGCCCCACGGAACTTCCATACCCTGCCACACCGGACAACAGAGTACGACTGGAGCAACATCTCCTCCAGCTCTACGCCTCCAGCTCCTTCAATATTTGTGAGTACCAGCCTCTCCCCATGATGGCCGGACCACCACTCTCTTTGAGTATATACCCTACAGCCGTCCCCAAACCCTGCCACACACCCATCACCGTCCCCATCCACTGGCAGGACGAGGTGAAGGCAGGACTGGACCGCGATGTTCGACTCGGAGTACTCGAGAAGGTCCCCCTGGGGACCCCGGACACTTGGTGTCACCGCATGGTGATATGCACCAAGAAGAACGGGTCCCTGAGGCGGACCATCAACTTTCAGGAGTTGAACCGTCACGCCACAAGAGAGACACACCACTGCACCTCCCCCTTCCACCAGGCACGAGCCGTTCCAGGCAACACCAAGAAAACTATCTTTGACGCCTGGAACGGCTACCATTCAGTTGCCCTCTCGCCAGAAGATCGACACTACACCACCTTTATTACCCCCTGGGGCAGATATCGATACTGCTCTGCCCCACAAGGCTACATCGCCTCAGGGGACGCATATACTGCGAGGTATGACGCCATCATCTCACACATCGGTCGAAAGACCAAATGTATTGATGACGCCCTGCTATGGAGCGACTCAATCGAAGAGGCCTTCCATCAAGCCACTGAATGGCTGGACATCTGCGCCCTCAACGGGATCACACTGAACCCGCGCAAGTTCCACTTTGCACAGGACGAGGTGGAATTTGCCGGGTTCACTATTACCCCATCAGAAGTCAGGCCATCAAAGAAGTACCTCGAGGCTATCACGGGATTCCCGACCCCCAAGAACATCACAGACGTACGCGCATGGTTTGGCTTAGTCAACCAGGTCGCGTACGCCTTCTCCATGGCACCTACCATGCAGCCATTCCGGGACCTTCTGAAGCCAACAAACAAATTCCTTTGGAATGACCAGATACAACGTGCTTTCGACCTATCCAAGTCCACCATCTGCCAGCAGATTGCTGAAGGCGTCACCATCTACGACAAGAGCCGACCCACCTGCCTGGCGACGGACTGGAGTAAGGACGGGATCGGGTACTGGCTGTTTCAAAAACATTGCCAGTGCCCATCCCGCGAAATCCTCTGTTGCCAAGAGGGATGGAAAGTAGTACTGGTCGGCTCGAGATTCACCCACTCCGCCGAGTCCAGATATGCCCCCATAGAAGGAGAGGCCCTCGCCGTCGCTGACGCCCTAGAAAAAGCACGCCACTTTGTCCTCGGGTGCAGTGACCTCCAGATTGCAGTGGACCACAAGCCACTGCTCAAAATCTTCGGAGATCGCTCACTCGAGGACATCCATAACACCCGCCTCCGGAACCTGAAAGAGAAGACACTACCGTACAAGTTCCGGATGGTCTACATCCCGGGGATCCGAAACCATACCAATGATGCTCTGTCCCGCCACCCTTCAGGCAACCGCTCACCGGCCAAGCTGCACCTCCAGGATGACCACCACTCCGAGACATCCCTGGTGGACCCATCAGCCATCCCAACATGCCACATCTCATCCTTACCAGTGAACGCCGATGGACTGGCCACCGCCATGTGCGCCGCCATCCACGACATCCCTATTACCTGGGAAACCCTCCAGATTGCCACAGCATCCGACCCAGCACTCCAACAGCTGACGGATGTCATTGAAGATGGACCACCCGAAGCGAGACACCACCTACCCGCACTGATCCGGGACTACTTCCCCATCATAGACAACCTCTCCACAGTAGACGGCGTCGTATGCAATGGGGAACGGATTGTAATTCCCCTGGCCCTCCGTCAAAGATGCCTCAACGCTCTCCACGCTGCCCACCAAGGCACAAGCAGCATGACCGCCAGAGCTCAGACCTCCCTATATTGGCCCGGCATGTCCAAGGACATCACAGCAACACGGCAACAATGCGCCACATGCAATGGGAATGCCCCTTCCCAACCAGCCATGCCATCAACGACACCAGCCGACCCGGAGTACCCATTCCAGCACTTGTGCGCGGACTACTTCCATCACGAAGGGTTCGCGTATCTCGTGCTGGTGGACCGATACTCCAACTGGCCGGTCGTCACAAGAGCCACCAATGGAGCAGACGGCCTATGTCAAGTACTACGTGACACATTCTCCACTTATGGCATTCCAGAGACACTCACATCAGATGGCGGCCCGGAATTTGCATCCCACACCACCAGGGACTTCCTTGCAGCCTGGAGCGTCCTGCATCGCATATCTTCAGCATACAACCCGCACGCTAACTGCCGGGCAGAAACAGCCGTGAAGACTACCAAAAGACTGATCGCCGGTAACACAGACCCAGGCGGCTCACTATCCGACAGTTTCCACATCGCATTGCTCCAATATCGGAACGGGCCAAGTGCCGACACCAACATGTCCCCGGCACAATGCCTGTTCGGGCGGGCCACCAGAGACCTCCTCCCTGGACTCCCTGCATCATACCTCCCACATCAGGACTGGACGACACGGCTCGACCTACGACAACGTGCGCTGTCCAGACGCCAGGTCACCAGCCGTGCCAGATGGGATGAACACTCCCAAGGCCTGTCCCCACTCCGTTGCGGTGACACAGTCATGATTCAAAATCAGACTGGACGTCACCCAACGAAGTGGGACAAGTCTGGCACGGTCGTGGAAGTACTGCAGTATCACCAATATGCAGTACGGACCGACGGCTCTGGGAGGCTCACAACTCGAAACCGACGATACCTTCGGAAATTCGACCCCTTAACCACCTCAGCCAACCCGCACACTATCATACCCCAACCATCACCTGTGCCGGCCAAGGCAACACCTACACCCGACCGCCCAGCTATCCCCCCTCAGCCCTCATCCGCCCCGGTGGCAAGGACTACGCAACCGCCTCCAAACAGCGCGACCACTCCAACCCCTGCCAACCCAAACCTTCAGGCTCAACCGGCAGTATATCCTCACACGCCACCGGCCACCATAAGCCAACCAACCCAGAACCCACCGGCGTCGCCCCCCCTGCCAACATCGGATAACCCAACAGGACCAAGCTATGCTTCGGTGGCCAAAACACCTGTAAGACCTGCCCCCATGCTGCAGTGCCACCTGACCCCCCTGCCCACACCTCCTCGGAAAGCCACGCCCACACCAAAGTCACCCAGAAGAAGCAAGAGAGGCCCAAAGCCCGTAGACCGTCTGGGTTACTAATCACTCCTCAGCAGAACCCGAGCCTCTGCTTGGGGGGAGATAGAGAATACAGAGCTAACCTAACTAACTACAGACTCATATATATGTATCCCAATGCTATGTATGGACCTTACCTACTTAACGACCCCTTACCTTGCGCATGCTTCCTATACATCCTTCACTTGTGCATGCATTGCTTTATGATGATAATGATTCTATATCCAGTTACATATATGGGCAAATGCACAGTGTGTTATCCTCGAACATGTTTTGGAGCTGGGGCACTCTGAGGCTCTTCACATGTTTTGGAGCTGGGGCACTCTGAGGTTCTTCACATGTTTTGGAGCTGGGGCACTCTGAGGCTCTTCACTTGTTTTGGAGCTGGGGCACTCTGAGGCTCTTCACATGTGTTATATGAAACATGTGGGCTTACACATACCTTTTGCTACCATTGGCTGCAATAGCCAGGCTTTTGCAATCTATCGCAAATCATAGCATTACGCGGGCTTCACTCGATACTTTCTGTACTATGATGGATATGCCCATGCCATTGACAAAGAACAGGTACACAGAACATTGTGCCGTTATAAATGAGCAGTCAGTGTATTAAAGCTCAAGCTAGTATGCAGTGAGCTCATCAAGAGATCAGAGAATTGTATGGTGCAATTAGCGATGATGAAATTATTGACATAACAGTTCTGATACTGAGGCTTTTCATCTCTTTTTGGGGTTACCTTTGTCATAGAACATGAAAGTGGCAATGTATTGGACTATATAGTCATGACTAAACACTGTTCTGGTTGTAACTATATACTGGGAAAATAAGGAAAAAGGAGAAGAATTTGAGAAATGGAAGATGAAACATAAATGTACAGTGAATGTTGATGGAAGTGCTGCTTCTATGGAGCCTAAAGGTGTGTGTAAAATGTTTGTTAAGTCTCTAGAGTATAAGTTTCTTATTGCTGATGGGGACTGTAAAACTGAATCTAAACTTCTTAATCAAAAACCCTATGGAGAGGTAAAGAAAAATCAGGTTGAAAAGCTCGATTGTATTGGACACATTCAGAAGTGGATGGGTACTTGTCTCCGTAACCTCAAAGTTGAGTACAAGGGTAGGAAGCTATCAGATGAAAAGACTCTTGGAGGGGTTGGGAGGCTAACTAAAGGAAGAATGGACTCTTTTCAAAACTACTACGGTGATGGCATCAGAAGGAACTTGGGGGATCTTATAGGGATGATGAAAGCTGTTCAGGCATCACTACTACACTGCAATTCTTCGGACGAACATCCTCGCTATCATTTATGTTCATTTATGTCCTGAAGGAGTTCATTCATGGTGTGGATACCAGAAAGCTATAGCTAAAGGGGAAGAATATCATCACAAGAAGAAACCCATCCCAGATGCTATTGTGCCACTCCTCCGTTCAATATACAATGCACTAGATAGCAAGGAGTTACTAGAAGGTTGTGTCCATGGTTATACTCAGAATTCCAATGAATCAATTCATTCTACACTGTGGAAAATTTGTCCCGGAGAGATGTTCCTTGGTCCTATTGCTGTTAAGGCTGCAAGTGGACTAGAAGTGTGTAACTGGAATAACGGTGCTACATCTTTACATACCATTTCAAAAAGTCTCCAACTCAAACCATCTTCTAGATGTAAACACTTACTGCAAGAAAAAGATGTCAAAAGAATAAATAAAAGCAAGTACAAGAGCTCTGTAAAGTACAAAGCTCTGAGAAAGGGGTTTGAGGACAAGCATCAGGGTGAAGAAGGCATTTTGTACTCTGCCGGGGGATTCGATGAGACCCAGCCCCACATCCAAGCAAAAGGCGCAAGCTAACCAACTAGTGTATTCAACTCACGTACGAGTGTTTGTACTGGTATATTTGCAGTTTGGACTAAACTGTTTGAAGTTTTACCTACATTTATTTGTTGCATATTTGTTTCTAAGTTTACTGGAATTACAATTTTTTTGGTCACTTGTGCTAGGATGCTCCTTATCACCACAATATTTGGTGCAGAGTACTAAAATTACACATCATTAGATTCCTCTCTTTGAGATCTACATAATGTGGCTCTTTTTTTAATTTTTTTAAATTATTATAAGGATCAATGATTTTATACTAAGGTAGAAAGACTATTCTTTGCCAGATTCTATCTTCGGAAACTTTTGAAATTTTGTTGTTGATACTTACAGTAAAAAAGGAAGCCACATTATGTGGTTTATGTGGTGGTATCACTCTATTGGCATGTGTAAAACTGTCATACCCGCAACATAAACTTTAGGGCAGTTTATTGCTGCAGATCCCTTGACCATATATGGAAACCTGCTATAATACCACACCCACTTTTGCGGCCAAAAATATTTCTACCCATTCAAACAGATTGTGCAATTTTGATTTTATATTGACTGAGACTGATGTATGATTTTCTAACACGGCTAGATTTTAGGCAGGGAACCCCTCTAAGCAACTTACATGTACTTCGGCAAAATCAAACCTACCTAGGATGACTGGAACATATACGAGGAGTAACTCCTTGTGGCAAACAACATAGAGATTGCAGCGAAGAAGCGCTCTACTGTGTGGCGACCCAACATTCAAGCTCTTGTGCAGCTTAGTACCAGATGGCAAGCTGGACGCCGAAGATGTCACTTACAGCTCACTGACAGCTTTACTGAAGGCTCACTACGGTCAACATTCGACCATCATTCACAGATTTCATTTCAACCCTCGCTCGCGGAAGCCCCCATTGCTTTACAATAACCTTCTCAATGATCAACTTCAAATGGTATACTCGCAACGTTTCGACTAGAAACGTCGAGAGCTTACCATTTGAAGTTGATCATTGAGAAGGTTCATGTTATTGTATCAGCTGAGAGTCCATTGCTCTACAACGCAGCACTAAGAGATCTAGCTCTCAACTGCAGGGATGAAATGCTGCTTGTCTGCAGAGTAAATCACCATGGAATATTCAGTGCAAGCTCCTTGCTGAGGCTGACCTCACATACAGCAGCGCCCTCAAGCTGGCACAGCCGGTGGAAGCATCCGAGAGAGACAGACACAAAGAAGCTGGGAGATGTTCCCAAGCACACAAGGACAGATCTAAACTGCACAACTTCTGGTCGTTATTTCAAAAGTGCAACTTCAATTGTTATGTTGTGGGAGGACCTCACAGGATGTTATATGCCATTACTGCAAGGAAAAAAGGACATTTTGCAAATGTTTGCAGGTCAAAAGGATATTAAATATCCAAGACCTAACTCCCTCCGTGGTACATGGGAGTGGCCCTAACTTACTGGGGAGAGATTGGTTGGCACATCTCGATGATGTAAACCTCAAGAACATCCACGTGGTTACGCCTTCCAACCTCCTGAAGGAAGTTCTCGACACCTATCCCACAGTAGTCAATGAAGTGCTGGAAGGCACAACTGAAATTATTTGTCATGTTATTTGTGCATGACAAAGCCCAATCAAGTCTTACAAGTCCAGACCCCTCCCCCTTCTGTTGAAGTTAAGTGGAGGACGAGTTGAAACAACCATAGGAAGAAGGCATCATCTCCCGTCTAATTCTCTCCTTGGGATGCACCAGCAGTTCCTGTGCTAAGAAAAATGGGAAAATGAGGATATGTGAAGACTACAAACTTACAATTACTAATCAAGCCTCCCCTACCGAAACATATCCTCTTCCTCCTGCCGATGAATTGTTCGCTAACCCCTTTGGAGGGAAGTTTTATGTCCAATGCATACTTACAGTGGCCCCTGGTGATGAATCCAAACAATGTGACAACCAACACACATAAAGATCTCTTCCAATACAATCACTTACCATTCGGTGTTGCATCCGCTCCAGCAATTCTTCAAGGCACTACTGCAGGGCATTAATGGCGTTAGTGTTTACCTCAATGATATACTTGTGACAGACTCCACATGAAGGAACAAGTACACAACCTCGAAAAAGTCTTGAAATGGCTAGAAGCCGCTGAACTGTCTGAACCAATTTTTCTTACGAACACTTTGATCACGTAATTGACAAAGATGGATCACACCCCACAGAAATGAAAGTCTGTGCTATCAAAGAAGCCCCACAACCAAAGAACACTACTCAACTTCGATCGTTTCTTGGGCAAATTCTTGCAAATTTATCTGCTAAAACCTCTCTTGAACAAGTGGTATTGGATCCTGAGTAAGAACAAGCCTTCCAAGCTGCTAATGATGCCTATAAGCAGACTCACTCCTTACTCATTATGACACCTCAAAGCCATTGGTCTTGGCATGCAATGCTTGGTATGGCATTGGAGCAGTTCTCTCACACATTCTTGATGGCAACCAGGAACGCCCAGTCGCTTACATCTCCAGCACCCTATCATCTGCTGAGAAGCACTACTCACAATTGGAGAAAGAAGCACTGGCCATCGTGTTTGCAGTCAAAAAGTGACAACACTACCTTCTTGGACGTCATTTTGTGACTGGTTCTGATCATCAGCCTCTGAAGCTGGTCTCTGTTAGGCGAGAGAAATACGATGGGCAATTACATTATTGGCACACTACCACACAATCAGCTACAAGGCTGGAAGATACCTCTGAAATGAAGGCACTCTCAGTCGCCTGCCACTACTTCCAGTGATTGCGTACCAGAAGAGTTAGAGTCGGTGATGACCATCTATCTTACTTTAGCTACTGCTGCAAGGGAATGGGCTGCTAAGGACCGAGTCATGTCTTGCGTCCTCAGATTCCCTATGTCTGCATGGCCTGATCAGAAGCTGCACAAGGAGTACCAACCTTAATTCACAAGAAGGAATGAACAGTTTCCTTGATGGATGTCACCTCTGGGCATCCCGTGTCATTATTCCTCCACCAGGCCCTTTAGATAAGCTTCATGAGACTCATTCTGGGACAAGCCAAATGAAGGTCCTCACCCGGTCCTACACATGGTGGCCTGGCATGGACGCAGAGATTGTACGTACAACTGGTGAAAACCTGCCCAGTATGTCGGGAGTCTAGACCAGCACCTGCAGCCACCCCACTCCACCCCTGGGAATGGCCTTCGCAACCAGGGAGCAGAATCCATCTCGATTTTGCAGATACATTTCTAGGACACATGCTCCCACATTCAAAGTTGATATGTCCACTAATGCAACCTCAAAAACGATGGAGAAACTCTGTCATATCTGCTAATCATGGAATGTCTCACAAACCTTCAAAATTGGTCTAAAGCATATATACCTGGATCCACTATCCAAGAAAAATTATCGAAATTTCTATTCACTTATCGTATCACTCCACAGACATTTCCCCAGCAGAGTTGCTGATGAATTGTTGTCTCAGATCTCGTGCGGACAGAGATCACTCCAAGTGTTGAGCAACAGGCAAAGCAGCTGATACTTCAAAGCCACTCAGAACTTTCCAAGTAGGAGATACTGGACATCTCTCTTATCATGTAGAACTTGCGTCTGTCTGGTCGCACTATCGTCACGTCGATGCCATACGCAGGAGGGATGTTTGCACTCTTTCCACTGAAAGAACTTCTTCCTCCACCTCTGTGGATATTTACCCTCCTGACGTACACCCGGCACCTGCTGTTCCACTTGTGGATCATCCTGGACCCACAACTGCTTCACAAGCATTTCCAAGAGCGTGCATCTCGGGTTACCACACTCCTGATGAGCAGGAATGTTCCCAGTGTCTCTCTCCCTGGAGTCAGATAATGAGATGGTTGAGGAGCTATTGTCACTATCCTTTACTTGCTCAGCTATCTACAAAATCCCCGGGAAGAAGTTTTGTTTCATAACGAACTTGAGTATATTGTTATGCTGGCTTTATCTTTATATATAGTTATGGAGCCTTTAATTTCACCTCTTCATCATTACTACCTTTGGCCATAAGCTCCTTGTTGTTGCCAGTCACAATCTTCACTAGATAGTGAGGGACAAGACCAACTATACCGTATCAACAACAGCTCACCTCATGGCTGCTATATACGACATTAAAATCAACATTAAAATCAACATTAAAATCAATCGCAGAGCTGCCCAGGTAAGTAGGTATTTGAACCATCACATCCACTTCTATCGTCTCCGAGGCCAAACCCTTCTTGAAAAAGTAGACAGATAACTTAACTCCCAGCATCCAACAGGTGCAAACTAATAGAGAGAGCAACTACCAATTGCATAAGTTACATTATTACACAGCTGTGTATATATATATATACATACAACCTTGACATCAACTACCAGCTAGACACTACCTTCAACTGCTCCCCCCCCCCCTTGCTGTTCTGACAGGGTGTCTGCTACAGTCACTGTTGTGGGAAGCAAAGTAACTATCTTCAGGCCAGCTCCCTAGAGGCACTGGTAGGCACCACACTTCAGTTGCATCTCTGAGAATTCTTTGTTTATGGAGGCAGAATCTGCATCACTGGAGCATTCCTTGAGAATTGTTTGAGTCGAAGTGAAATATAGGACCATGTTCTGATCTTCCATAGTGTGTAACCATGGCTGGCAAACCAGGACAATAGATTCTCCTCACAGCAGATTTCTTCCCAAGTTTCTCTTAGAAAAGTCCAAGTTTGTGAATTACTGAGTTTTATTTGGCAGGCTGGATAAGGTTGCAGAAGTACTGGCCATTCTCACGGAAGCATTAAATGGAGGCCAGACTTGTCTTGAGGACCGAGCACCAGCAGCAAGTGCCCACCACACCCTTTGTTGCATACACTAAAAAGTGTAGCAGCTACTTTCCTATGCCATGATGGAGAGGCAACACAGCATCCATGATGGAGAGAGGGAGCACAGCATCCATGATGGAGAGAGAGGGAGCACAGCATCCATGATGGAGAGAGGCAACACAGCATCCATGATGGAGAGAGGCAACACAGCATCCATGATGGAGAGAGGTAGCACAGCATCCATGATGGAGAGAGGCAGCACAGCATCCATGATGGAGAGAGGGAGCACAGCATCCATGATGGAGAGAGAGGGAGCACAGCATCCATGATGGAGAGAGGCAACACAGCATCCATGATGGAGAGAGGCAACACAGCATCCATGATGGAGAGAGGCAACACAGCATCCATGATGGAGAGAGGTAGCACAGCATCCATGATGGAGAGAGAGGTAACACAGCATCCATGATGGAGAGAGGCAACACAGCATCCATGATGGAGAGAGGTAGCACAGCATCCATGATGGAGAGAGAGGGAGCACAGCATCCATGATGGAGAGAGAGGCAACACAGCATCCATGATGGAGAGAGGCAACACAGCATCCATGATGGAGAGAGGTAGCACAGCATCCATGATGGAGAGAGAGGGAGCACAGCATCCATGATGGAGAGAGAGGCAACACAGCATCCATGATGGAGAGAGGCAACACAGCATCCATGATGGAGAGAGAGGTAGCACAGCATCCATGATGGAGAGAGGCAACACAGCATCCATGATGGAGAGAGGCAGCACAGCATCCATGATGGAGAGAGGCAACACAGCATCCATGATGGAGAGAGGTAACACAGCATCCATGATGGAGAGAGGCAACACAGCATCCATGATGGAGAGAGGCAGCACAGCATCCATGATGGAGAGAGGGAGCACAGCATCCATGATGGAGAGAGAGGGAGCACAGCATCCATGATGGAGAGAGAGGCAACACAGCATCCATGATGGAGAGAGAGGGAGCACAGCATCCATGATGGAGAGAGAGGCAACACAGCATCCATGATGGAGAGAGGCAACACAGCATCCATGATGGAGAGAGGCAACACAGCATCCATGATGGAGAGAGGCAACACAGCATCCATGATGGAGAGAGGCAACACAGCATCCATGATGGAGAGAGGCAACACAGCATCCATGATGGAGAGAGGCAACACAGCATCCACGATGGAGAGAGGCAACACAGCATCCATGATGGAGAGAGGCAACACAGCATCCATGATGGAGAGAGGCAACACAGCATCCATGATGGAGAGAGGTAGCACAGCATCCATGATGGAGAGAGAGGGAGCACAGCATCCATGATGGAGAGAGGGAACACAGCATCCATGATGGAGAGAGGCAACACAGCATCCATGATGGAGAGAGAGGTAGCACAGCATCCATGATGGAGAGAGAGGTAACACAGCATCCATGATGGAGAGAGGCAACACAGCATCCATGATGGAGAGAGGTAGCACAGCATCCATGATGGAGAGAGGCAACACAGCATCCATGATGGAGAGAGGCAACACAGCATCCATGATGGAGAGAGAGGGAGCACAGCATCCATGATGGAGAGAGGCAACACAGCATCCATGATGGAGAGAGGCAACACAGCATCCATGATGGAGAGAGGCAACACAGCATCCATGATGGAGAGAGGTAGCACGGCATCCATGATGGAGAGAGGCAACACAGCATCCATGATGGAGAGAGGTAGCACAGCATCCATGATGGAGAGAGGCAACACAGCATCATGGAGAGAGGCAACACAGCATCCATGATGGAGAGAGAGGGAGCACAGCATCCATGATGGAGAGAGGCAACACAGCATCCATGATGGAGAGAGAGGCAACACAGCAGCCATGATGGAGAGAGAGGCAACACAGCATCCATGATGGAGAGAGGCAACACAGCATCCATGATGGAGAGAGGTAGCACAGCATCCATGATGGAGAGAGGCAACACAGCAGCCATGATGGAGAGAGAGGCAACACAGCATCCATGATGGAGAGAGGCAACACAGCATCCATGATGGAGAGAGGCAGCACAGCATCCATGATGGAGAGAGGCAACACAGCATCCATGATGGAGAGAGGCAACACAGCATCCATGATGGAGAGAGGCAACACAGCATCCATGATGGAGAGAGGCAACACAGCATCCATGATGGAGAGAGGCAACACAGCATCCATGATGGAGAGAGAGGCAGCACAGCATCCATGATGGAGAGGCAGCACAGCATCCATGATGGAGAGAGGCAACACAGCATCCATGATGGAGAGAGGCAACACAGCATCCATGATGGAGAGAGGCAACACAGCATCCATGATGGAGAGAGGCAACACAGCATCCATGATGGAGAGAGAGGCAGCACAGCATCCATGATGGAGAGAGGCAACACAGCATCCATGATGGAGAGAGGCAACACAGCATCCATGATGGAGAGAGGCAACACAGCATCCCTGATGGAGAGAGGTAGCACAGCATCCATGATGGAGAGAGAGGCAGCACAGCATCCATGATGGAGAGAGGCAGCACAGCATCCATGATGGAGAGAGGTAGCACAGCATCCATGATGGAGAGAGGCAACACAGCATCCATGATGGAGAGAGGCAACACAGCATCCATGATGGAGAGAGGCAACACAGCATCCATGATGGAGAGAGGCAACACAGCATCCATGATGGAGAGAGGCAACACAGCATCCATGATGGAGAGAGGCAACACAGCATCCATGATGGAGAGAGGCAACACAGCATCCATGATGGAGAGAGGTAGCACAGCATCCATGATGGAGAGAGGCAGCACAGCATCCATGATGGAGAGAGGCAGCACAGCATCCATGATGGAGAGGGGCAACACAGCATCCATGATGGAGAGAGGCAACACAGCATCCATGATGGAGAGAGGCAGCACAGCATCCATGATGGAGAGAGGCAACACAGCATCCATGATGGAGAGAGGCAACACAGCATCCATGATGGAGAGAGGCAACACAGCATCCATGATGGAGAGAGGCAACACAGCATCCATGATGGAGAGAGGTAGCACAGCATCCATGATGGAGAGAGGCAACACAGCATCCATGATGGAGAGAGGCAGCACAGCATCCATGATGGAGAGGGGCAACACAGCATCCATGATGGAGAGAGGCAACACAGCATCCATGATGGAGAGAGGCAGCACAGCATCCATGATGGAGAGAGGCAACACAGCATCCATGATGGAGAGAGGCAACACAGCATCCATGATGGAGAGAGGTAGCACAGCATCCATGATGGAGAGAGGCAGCACAGCATCCATGATGGAGAGAGGCAACACAGCATCCATGATGGAGAGAGGCAGCACAGCATCCATGATGGAGAGAGGCAGCACAGCATCCATGATGGAGAGGCAGCACAGCATCCATGATGGAGAGAGGCAACACAGCATCCATGATGGAGAGAGAGGCAGCACAGCATCCATGATGGAGAGAGGCAACACAGCATCCATGATGGAGAGAGGCAACACAGCATCCATGATGGAGAGAGGCAACACAGCATCCATGATGGAGAGAGGTAGCACAGCATCCATGATGGAGAGAGGCAACACAGCATCCATGATGGAGAGAGGCAACACAGCATCCATGATGGAGAGAGGCAACACAGCATCCATGATGGAGAGAGGCAACACAGCATCCATGATGGAGAGAGGCAACACAGCATCCATGATGGAGAGAGGTAGCACAGCATCCATGATGGAGAGAGGCAGCACAGCATCCATGATGGAGAGAGGCAGCACAGCATCCATGATGGAGAGAGGCAACACAGCATCCATGATGGAGAGAGGCAACACAGCATCCATGATGGAGAGAGGTAGCACAGCATCCATGATGGAGAGAGGCAGCACAGCATCCATGATGGAGAGGCAACACAGCATCCATGATGGAGAGAGGCAGCACAGCATCCATGATGGAGAGAGGCAACACAGCATCCATGATGGAGAGAGGTAGCACAGCATCCATGATGGAGAGAGGCAGCACAGCATCCATGATGGAGAGAGGCAGCACAGCATCCATGATGGAGAGAGGTAGCAGAACAACTATCCCAGCTTGTAAACCTTCGTCAGCTGTAGCACAACCGAGAGCAGGACTGAGGTACTATTAGAGAGAAGAGGGTGTGGTTGGAGGTGAATTATGTCCTCCAGCAAGGATGTTTGGTACTGGGTCAGCTGACATCAGTAAAGTGTTCTTGTCACTAGAGGTGATCTGCTCTAGTGATCTGCCCACAGGCAACCTTGAACATAATGAATCACTGTGGCTGAAATCCCGAGCAAGCTACGGATCTTTATCTGGAACACAACCAGTTCATTCTGTTCAATTTATATATGCAGTATATAGTTGTACTTTAGTGCCACTCTCAGTTGTGGAGGAAGACTCACAAGAGCTTGCATGAGATAATAATTATACAACAGGACTAGTATACACAGTGAAGCAGCTCAGAGTTGGATTGCATAATAACAGCCAGTAATGATGTAGGTATGTGTATGTGGGCGGGCCTAGCTAGTGCTTATGAAGTATCAGTGTCCATGAAGTCTGGAGACGTTTTATCGGAGAAGAGAAACTGTTCTTGATATTCCTAGCAAACAGAAAAGACAAATAGACCACTAGTGGGTAAGGTTACATCTGAGGGGAGGGGCATCAGTGGGCAAGGTTACATCTGAGGGGAGGGGCATCAGTGGGTAAGGTTAAATCAGTGGGTAAGGTTAAATCTGAAGGGTTGGTGGCTAAGCTTAAAAGTTTTTCTTCTTTGACCAGTTTTAAACAAACTTTTGTTTGTGTAGTTGATTCACATGCAAAATCCTCTGCATGCGTGGACTCCTCCCATGAAATTCATTTTAACAGCATTCAAAACAAATGTAAACCCCCCCCCCCCAAATGCAGAAGATCATCTTGGTGAATTCCAAGAGCTAGTCCAGTATCCAGGCGACTAACGGTCAGCTATGGCGATGTTGAGAGCTGCTGCAGTTGAGCGGCTGGTGAGGGGGTGGGCATTGATGAAGCCTCTCAATGTTCTCAATCTCTAGTGTTTCCAGGAGCTGGTCCAATGGAGGGGGGCACCGTCGAGAGTCGGATCGATCTTTCAGTAGCTGCTTGGATGTCTACAGCTGCTCCATCCATCCTCCAGCATCAACTTAAGGGGGGCTTTAGGTCAAACCACAAAAAACATGCCACGAAGTAAAAACCGTCATAAATTTTAGGTTTCTAGGGCTACAAATATAATTTTTGTGTCAAAAGATAGCCCTTCCTATGTGCTTTCAAGTGATATGTATAATAATATATTTACAGGTGTTTTTCTATCTAGATACATGTACCTGCAGCCATCAGACCTCCTCAAAATCACCATTCACAGCTTCCCATCTTGGATATTGGATCAAATGACTTCAAATTTGTTGTTTGTTTAGATAATGCATTACTCTTTGTTATCGACAACCAGAATTATTTTATTTTATATTTCCACTGTTTGCTGGGTTCATATAGATGCCACGCCCACTAAGCAACAACTTTTTATTATGATGAATTAAAAAAAATTTGATCGTTGAACACAAAGAGCAAAGAAAGAGCTTCAAAATGATATACAAGGTTTGGGCAATTTTTTTTTTTAAACCTAGTTATGGCGATTGGAAACCAGAATTTGGCAAAAAGCTGTTACAGCCTTCTAAAGGGGGACGAGGGTATTTTTTACTTAAAAAAACAATTACTTGTGGTTACAACTTTAGAGCTCCGTAGATTCTGAAAGCTTCATGGTATGGACTTGATATATAGCTCAAAAGATAGGTCTCTCTTTTGATACTAAAATATGTTTCATAGGTATAACTATAGGCAAGTTACTAGACCCTAAAGTGGAGGGACCTCCATCCCAAAGTCCCCATTCAGAATAACTCCAGCTAAGTGCCAAAAAATTGAAATTGGTAGAGTGGCTAGAGGAAGCCCTAGAGCATGCAATGACCTTTTTCATTAGGCGTTAAAAATTTATTACCTGGTCAAGCGCGCGGGTAGAAAATTGAGGGCGTTAATCGTACCAATTTCATTTTTTTTGGCACTTAGCAATCTGGAGTTATTCTGGATGGGGACTTTGGGATGCAGGTTTTTGAGGTCCCTCCACTTTAGGGTCTAGTAACTTGCCTATAGTTATACCTATGAAACATATTTTAGTATCAAAAGAGAGCACACAGAGAGACCTATCGTTTGAGCTATATATCAAGTCCATACCATGAAGTTTGCAGAATCTACGGAGCTCTAAAGTTGTAACCCCAAGTTAAAATAAAAAATTCCATCGAAACTCACCCTCCACGGACAGTCTTCTTTCCCAAGAATTGAATGGAGGTGTATGTACAAAAGTCACTATAAGTCCAGAATGGAGCATCCAAATCTTCTCAAATTTGGAATGCATCTTACAGGTCCTGGCAACATATTTATGGGAAGAAAAAAAAATCCCCCAAAACAAAAACAAAAAACATTTTTGGACCTAAAGCCCCGCCTTAAGGCAGGATATATGCATTTTTCCTCCCAAATATGATTTGTTTTTGTTTTTTGGGTCCATTCTGTAGCATAGGCTATGTAGTATTCATCTTTCAAGTTTCAGAGCATTTGCATGCTCCATCATGAAGTTATGCTCCATTTTGTGCATGCCATTTCTAACTATTGAGCTACAAGATACTTACGTATGATTGGAAAAGAAGGACCACGCGAAAGTAAGCCGCGATCTCTGACCATTGGTTGTGGAGAAACATGTGGAGGCCGTGCATGCAGAGGCAACTACCTATGAAGCTGGTGGTTTTGAATAAGAAGTGGACAAAACCCCTAAAAACATTTTTTCCAGGCAAATTGCTGAACATCGTGCACTTTATATGACCTTGCATGCCCACTTACATGTTTCTGCTTATATCTCAAAACGAGGTTTTTAATACAAAATGCAGCATAACTCCCTCAATTATTTACAGATTCTAACAATCAATGTATCATTTGAAAGCTCTGTTTCTGCTCTATCTTAACAGTTGACGAAATTGTGATAAGTCATTCCATTGAAAAGTATCAATCATGTAGAGGCAAAAAAAAATTTTTTTTTGGGGTGGACCTTTCTTAAAAATACATTTCACAAGATATGACCTTTCCCTCAACTGTTAATCAACATTTGGGGCTTCCCCTAAGTGCTGTTAAGGGGTAAAGGCTCCAGCAACTTGATAAAAATGTATTTTAAGAAGTCTGGAAAATTTGCTTGGAGGAGCATAACTTCCCCTACAAGGTAGTACTACAAAAAGTGAACATATCATCAGAAAGTACACACAAAGAGCTACAATTTAATACTAAAAATATTTGCACATAGTCAACAACCACAAAGTTATGAATGGGTAGCAAAAATGTATATATCCTGCCTTAATTTCATTTCACTACCTTTTAGAAAAGTCTCAGTTTGTCAAAAATTATCTTCAAGAAAAGAAGCGAAAAAAAGATACTGAGTGTCCTGCTCGGCACATTCCTTCGTCTGCTCCTCTGCCGACACACAGCAGCTAACAGGTGCACTTCTCTTGGCTCTTGGAGGAGCTGCCACCTCTTCCTCCACGTGCACACATGTGCTTAACCCTCTGAATGCTGCCACCTCTTCCTCCACATGCACACAGATGCTTAACCCTCTGGATGCTGCCGCCTCTTCCTCCACGTGCACTCATGTGCTTAACCCTCTGGATGCTGCCACCTCTTCCTCCACATGCACACAAATGCTTAACCCTCTGGATGCTGCCACCTCTTCCTCTTAACCCTCTGGGTGCTGCCACCTATTCCTCCACGTGCACACATGTGCCTAACCCTCTGGATGCCGCCACCTCTTCCTCCACATGCACAGATGCTTAACCCTCTGGATGCTGCCACCTCTTCCCCCACACAGATGCTTAACCTTCTGGATGCTGGAGGGCCGTTTAATTTTATGCCCTCATTAGCAGGAAGTTTTTTTTTCCAGGTTAAATAATCCAACTTATAAAATACATTACCCCCTAGAAGATAAGCTACCAACCACAGCCATAGCCATGGCAACTGCTACTAAGGTCTAGGCCAACAATTCTAGTGCCTAATGAATAAGCGAGCCACTCACTTCCACCTCATGATGTCAGCTGCTGTGCTGTCGAGGGCCACCAACTCTCAGAGTCTCTCTTGCAGGGAGAGAATAATAATCACAAAACAAACAAAAAAACTCCTCCCCTTTTTGCCATAATTTTTTTAGGGAGGGTGGGCATTAAGCGATGGTCAGAAGTTTTGCACGATGTCTCTAAATACCAGAAGTTTTGCACGATGGCTCTAAATACTGGAAATGTCAAGTGTACTTTGACCTGTACTGGAGTTCTGTGAAGTTACTGCATGAAAAGTTGTGGAGCTGGCGGGTAGCAGCAGGTGCTCACCACACCCCTATCAAGGTGCTCAACACACCCCTCCACACCCACATCAGGATGCTCACCACATCCCTCCACACCCACATCAAGGTGCTCACCACGCCCCTCCACACCCACATCAGGGTGCTCACCATGCCCCTCCACATCAGGGGAGCATTAATTATACCTACTTCGGTGCCCCACCCCCTGTAAGAAATAACAGGGACCCCTTAAAGAGAGCGCCTTGGTTTCCAAGGGTCAAGTGTTTGAGGAGTGTCTCAGACACTTGTAACAAATAGCCACAGGCAGAAAGAGAAGGTACTCTTCCTTATCCAGGTACCTGCAGGATCTTTGTCGACCTCATCTCATCTAGGAACAGCGAGTAGACTCTCCTTATGTCCATCACATCCACTTCAGTACCCTGCACCAATGCCAGCCATTACAGACACACAAAGACAGGAGAAGTCATCTCCACACACACACTTGAGAAGCCACACACACACCTAGAGAGAGAGGCCATCACTACACACACACCTAGAGAGAGAGGCCATCGCTATACACACACCTAGAGAGAGAGGCCATCTACACACACACCTAGAGAGAGAGGCCATCACTACACACACCTAGAGAGAGAGGCCATCACTACACACACACCTAGAGAGAGAGGCCATCACTACACACACACCTAGAGAGAGAGGCCATCACTACACACACACCTAGAGAGAGAGGCCATCACTACACACACACCTAGAGAGAGAGGCCATCACTACACACACACCTAGAGAGAGAGGCCATCACTACACACACACCTAGAGAGAGAGGCCATCACTACACACACCTAGAGAGAGAGGCCATCACTACACACACACCTAGAGAGAGAGGCCATCACTACACACACACCTAGAGAGAGAGGCCATCACTACACACACACCTAGAGAGAGAGGCCATCACTACACACACACCTAGAGAGAGAGGCCATCTACACACACACCTAGAGAGAGAGGCCATCACTACACACACCTAGAGAGAGAGGCCATCACTACACACACACCTAGAGAGAGAGGCCATCACTACACACACACCTAGAGAGAGAGGCCATCACTACACACACACCTAGAGAGAGAGGCCATCACTACACACACACCTAGAGAGAGAGGCCATCACTACACACACACCTAGAGAGAGAGGCCATCTACACACACACCTAGAGAGAGAGGCCATCACTACACACACACCTAGAGAGAGAGGCCATCTACACACACACCTAGAGAGAGAGGCCATCACTACACACACCTAGAGAGAGAGGCCATCGCTACACACACACCTAGAGAGAGGGGCCATCACTACACACACACCTAGAGAGAGAGGCCATCACTACACACACACCTAGAGAGAGGGGCCATCACTACACACACACCTAGAGAGAGAGGCCATCACTACACACACACCTAGAGAGAGAGGCCATCACTACACACACACCTAGAGAGAGAGGCCATCACTACACACACACCTAGAGAGAGAGGCCATCACTACACACACACCTAGAGAGAGAGGCCATCTACACACACACCTAGAGAGAGAGGCCATCACTACACACACACCTAGAGAGAGGGGCCATCACTACACACACACCTAGAGAGAGAGGCCATCACTACACACACACCTAGAGAGAGAGGCCATCACTACACACACACCTAGAGAGAGAGGCCATCACTACACACACACCTAGAGAGAGAGGCCATCACTACACACACACCTAGAGAGAGAGGCCATCACTACACACACACCTAGAGAGAGAGGCCATCACTACACACACACCTAGAGAGAGAGGCCATCACTACACACACACCTAGAGAGAGAGGCCATCACTACACACACACCTAGAGAGAGAGGCCATCACTACACACACACCTAGAGAGAGAGGCCATCTACACACACACCTAGAGAGAGAGGCCATCACTACACACACACCTAGAGAGAGAGGCCATCACTACACACACACCTAGAGAGAGAGGCCATCACTACACACACACCTAGAGAGAGGGGCCATCACTACACACACACCTAGAGAGAGAGGCCATCACTACACACACACCTAGAGAGAGAGGCCATCACTACACACACACCTAGAGAGAGGCCATCACTACACACACACCTAGAGAGAGAGGCCATCACTACACACACACCTAGAGAGAGAGGCCATCACTACACACACACCTAGAGAGAGAGGCCATCGCTACACACACACCTAGAGAGAGAGGCCATCGCTACACACACACCTAGAGAGAGAGGCCATCACTACACACACACCTAGAGAGAGAGGCCATCACTACACACACACCTAGAGAGAGAGGCCATCACTACACACACACCTAGAGAGAGAGGCCATCACTACACACACACCTAGAGAGAGAGGCCAGAGAGAGAGGCCATCACTACACACACACCTAGAGAGAGAGGCCATCACTACACACACACCTAGAGAGAGAGGCCATCACTACACACACACCTAGAGAGAGAGGCCATCACTACACACACACCTAGAGAGAGAGGCCATCTACACACACACCTAGAGAGAGAGGCCATCACTACACACACACCTAGAGAGAGAGGCCATCACTACACACACACCTAGAGAGAGAGGCCATCACTACACACACACCTAGAGAGAGAGGCCATCACTACACACACACCTAGAGAGAGAGGCCATCACTACACACACACCTAGAGAGAGAGGCCATCACTACACACACACCTAGAGAGAGAGGCCATCACTACACACACACCTAGAGAGAGAGGCCATCACTACACACACACCTAGAGAGAGAGGCCATCACTACACACACACCTAGAGAGAGAGGCCATCACTACACACACACCTAGAGAGAGAGGCCATCACTACACACACACCTAGAGAGAGAGGCCATCACTACACACACACCTAGAGAGAGAGGCCATCACTACACACACACCTAGAGAGAGAGGCCATCACTACACACACACCTAGAGAGAGGGGCCATCACTACACACACACCTAGAGAGAGGGGCCATCACTACACACATACCTAGAGAGAGAGGCCATCACTACACACACACCTAGAGAGAGAGGCCATCACCACACACACTCGGCTTCCCCACTCTAGCAGTGCTACCTTCCTCCTCCTGCAGGTGATGCTGGCTGCGGTGATGAGTTGGATGGCGTAGCGCAGAGAGGCCTCAATGCCTATCTTGGTCAGCACCTGCAAGGCATCGTCGGACATCTCCACATCTTCCTCCTCACACCTGGTGGGGGAGGGACAGAAAACTGGCTCAAAGGATCACTAGGCATCACTTGTCATTATTTGATATTTATTTTTCCCGAATGGTTACCATGGATACCAACTACAGGTAGTTGGTTGGCGTCCATGTCCTCCTCTTCATTGTCGAGGTCAGAGAAATGGTTGCTGCCCAGCTTGTAGGTCAGCCATGCAAGTTCTGCTTCTTACCTCAACCACTGCCACAGAGGCCAGGCAAATGTGCTGGAAGGGTCACCATCTGAAGAGAGCTACCTAGATCTGTCTATCTATCTACAAGGAGTGTGCCAGCACTATTCTCATGTCTGACTGTGGGACTTAACCGATTACACGCCGTATTCCTAGTACCCGCGGGCAAATTATTCATGAATTAACGAGGTATTTTACTTATTATTTTTATATCTTCCGTTCTGCAGGGACTCCACCCATGAAACTTGGGTCATATTAAGCCACATGATAGCTCTACTTCCTGTAAAAAAATCGAGCCTTCCTTACCAACTGGGCAGAACTAACCAGCATTATAAAACCTTGTCATCTTCTTGGGGGTGAATATTTTCATATTTTCACACTATTATACACACATTATAATGCCAACACAAGATGGAGCATGTATTTACAAACCCTCTACCATATGCACCTCTACCATATGCAAAGCCAGTGGGTTGTTTTCCCCATCAAAATGCTAACAAATAATAATACAAAAAAAAATTATAAGAGAGTGAAAATGTTAACACATACTAGAATAAAACCATAATATAAAACACAATTATGTAAGGGAGTGTCTTGGGTAGAGCTCCGGTCTTGCTGTCACGGGTAGAGTAGAACTTGCTCAGTCTTGGGTATAGCTTGCTTGGTCTCCGGCATGATATTTCACCATGTTTTTATTCTACACAAACATGAGATACCAGGATAAGAATAACACTTGAATACTGGAGAGACGAGAGAAGTAGACGAAGGGACAGGGAACGAGAGAAGTAGACGAAGGGGCAGGGAACAAGAGAGAAGTAGACGAAGGAGCAGGGAACAAGAGAGAAGCACAGAAAGGAGCAGGGGGTGCATAAACATTACTGATAGTCCACCAAGGTATGGTATTTACGAAAACAGTCACGGCCTGTTGATCCACCACACAAAGGAACCTTACAAAAACAACACTGGGACCTTGCCTCATGCCTGTAACCTTTACAAATGCAAACTACACAGCGCTTCTTTGCACAGCACTGTGGGAAATGACCTAGTTTTAAATTGAGGCGATCTAGCTGACTATTTGCCTGACTACAACGTTGACCTGCACGCTGCCGAGAAGAGAAAGAACCAATCAAAGATTTAGCTAGAACAATCCTAGCTTCTAGATAATTACCCTTCCTTACTGATATTGGAGCTCGGACAGAAGAAAACAAAATAAATGAATTCAATAAACAAGCTTCTATCAAATACGAAAAAACCCTTTTCCACCATCTCCTAGACTTTCTACCCAAATTATAGTAGCCTATTCTCTGATCTGCTCTGTCCACACCTCTCATGAATGACGATAATCAGGCAAACATGGGGGACATGGCAGATCCTCTCTAGAACCATCAATTTTGCGCCTTTTTACAGTAGGAGGTACTAAATTATTTTCCGCGGGATGTATATTAGTTATCATGTAGATTGACCGTTTATCTACCCAAACTAAAGCCAGGAGTGCACCATTAGACCTATAATCATAATAACCTCTATTTCTAATCGAAGCTTTTGTTACTAAATCTGGAGGAAAGTTCCTCCTAGTATACCTAGCTGTACCACATGCACCAAAGCCTTTACTTGTAAGCGTTTGAAATAAATTAGGACTAGTATAATAATTGTCCATGTACACATGGAAGTTCTTATGTTCTAATCCTTCTAACAAATCTAAAACAACTCTACTACACAAACCAGTTTTATCAGCTACTTCCACGTTCTTACCTGTATAAATCTGCAACCGATAAATGTACCCATTCCTAGCATCACAAAGGACAAACACTTTTATCCCCCATTTTATTGGTTTGTCCTTCATATACTGTTTGAAGCCAAGCCTACCTTGAAAGGGAATCATAGCTTCATCAATACTAAGCTCTTGATGCAAAGTATATTCACTCTCAAACTTAGGAGTAATCAAATCTAATAACTTCCTTACCTTATAAAGCCGATCATAATTCAGGTTACCCTTTGTAACCAACAAACCATCAATAGAATTTACATGTACATAACGCATTAGCTCCAAAAACCGAGTCCTAGGCATTACTTTACGAACCAAAGATCCAGACAAATCCGAGTGATTAGTGGACCAGTACAATTCTAAGTATGGAAGTGTGGAAACTCCCATTATTATCAACATTCCTACAAAAGCTTTCATTTCCTCTATATTAGTATCTACCCATGGCCTGGAGAGACTAGCCATCCTAGAAACGTAACTGTTCGTCTCTGCTACTAGGAGTTCCCACACTTCAAGAGTTAAAAAAAGGTAAAATGCATCTAAAAATGTACTTGATGCACCAAGCAATGAAGAAGTTGGACCAGCTGTTGCTGTATAGTCCAATTTCAAAGGAGTTGGCTCCTTTATTTCCCACTTACCTGTGACCTCAGTTAGCCTAGAACCAGTGCCAGATGCTTGGGCAGAACCAGTGCCAGATGCTCGGACAGAACCAGTGCCAGATGCTCGCACACGCCTATAACCTCTGGCCCACCTACTACCAGTACCTTTTGGAGGACCACTAGCAACACTTACGACTCCACTACCACTTGAGCTGCTTCCCCCTTGGCCAGTACTCCCTCGCCCGCCTCTCCCTCGGCCAGTACTCCCTCGCCCGCCTCTCCCTCGCACAACTCCAGCACCAGTCGTGTTCCTACGCCCTGTAGAGACTTCAGGCAAGGCTTCCTCATCCTCCAATGTAACAAAAGGAGTCATAGATGCCTCATCTCCACTCTCATCATCTGATGCTGTAGGAAAAGTAGTGGGGAGGGTGGGAAAAACAAGATATATATATCAAGTTTGTGGTCAACATTTGTAAATTCAAATTCAAATGAAAATCAACAACTCCAACCTACACTCTTAGCTATAACTTTTTTTCTATAACTATCCTGTCTGAATTTGGAATACCAACAGAATAAGCTAGTATTTGGCAATAGTACACTCTCAGTTGACTATGGTAAACAAAGGCTATGAAGCGCTAAGGTTAGAAGAAACTTACAATCGAGAAGTCCATCCAAGCACGCCTCTTCTCTTAGAGCAACTGGTCCAGAGTGTTTCCTCGGTATGCATAGATGTCTTCACCTTCTTCCCCAAATGAATCTGACCCAGAATCGCCAGAATCGTCGGCTAAAAGTTGAGAAATAACGTCCTCACAGGAGAGCATCTTTGAGCAGTTAAAAAAAAAAAGCTCGACCAACAAAAATGGCGTTCAACCGCAGGATTTTTGTTGCACGATGCATCAACCGGAAATAATCATTTTTGTGACGTTCTCTAGTCTACTAGGCATGTGCAGAACCCAACCGGGGCTGTTAGCTCGTAACGGTTCATTTTATATATTTTTGTGTGGCGAAGGATGTAAGGTCTCGCGCCATATGGCGCTTACGGCGTTTAATCGGTTAAGGCGTGTCTAGCAGCAGAGGGACGGTGTGTGCAGGTGGGCCGCTGTCCTGGAGGTCTTGCCAAACTCACCCACACATGAGGGATAATAATCCTCCATGATAGCTAGTCATCCATGGGCTTGTTGGAACATACCTGATAGCTAGCCCTCCATGGGCTCATTCGAACACACCTGATAGCTAGTCATCCATGGGCTCGTTGGAACACACCTGATAGCCAGCCCTCCATGGGCTTGTTGGAACACACCTGATAGCTAGTCATCCATGGGCTCGTTGGAACACACCTGATAGCTAGTCATCCATGGGCTCATTGGAACACACCTGATAGCTAGCCCTCCATGGGCTCATTCGAACACACCTGATAGCTAGTCATCCATGGGCTCGTTGGAACACACCTGATAGCTAGTCATCCATGGGCTCATTGGAACACACCTGATAGCTAGCCCTCCATGGGCTCATTGGAACACACCTGATAGCTAGTCCTCCATGGGCTCGTTGGAACACACCTGATAGCTAGTCCTCCATGGGCTCGTTGGAACATACCTGATAGCTAGTCCTCCATGGGCTCATTGGAACACACCTGATAGCTAGTCCTCCATGGGCTCATTGGAACACACCTGATACCCAGCCCTCCATGGGCTCGTTGGAACACACCTGATAGCTAGCCCTCCATGGGCTCGTTGGAACACACCTGATAGCTAGTCATCCATGGGCTCATTGGAACACACCTGATAGCTAGTCATCCATGGGCTCGTTGGAACACACCTGATAGCTAGCCCTCCATGGGCTCATTGGAACACACCTGATAGCTAGTCATCCATGGGCTCATTGGAACACACCTGATAGCTAGTCCTCCATGGGCTCATTGGAACACACCTGATAGCTAGTCCTCCATGGGCTCATTGGAACACACCTGATAGGCAGCCCTCCATGGGCTCGTTGGAACACACCTGATAGCTAGCCCTCCATGGGCTCATTGGAACAGACCTGATAGCTAGTCCTCCATGGGCTCGTTGGAACATACCTGATAGCTAGTCCTCCATGGGCTCATTGGAACACACCTGATAGCTAGTCCTCCATGGGCTCATTGGAACACACCTGATAGCTAGCCCTCCATGGGCTCATTGGAACACACCTGATAGCTAGTCCTCCATGGGCTCATTGGAACACACCTGATAGCTAGTCCTCCATGGGCTCATTGGAACATACCTGATAGCTAGTCCTCCATGGGCTCATTGGAACATACCTGATAGCTAGTCCTCCATGGGCTCATTGGAACACACCTGATAGCTAGCCCTCCATGGGCTCATTGGAACACACCTGAGAGCTAGTCATCCATGGGCTTATTGGAACACACCTGATAGCTAGTCCTCCATGGGCTCATTGGAACACACCTGATAGCCAGCCCTCCATGGGCTCATTGGAACACACCTGATAGCTAGCCCTCCATGGGCTCATTGGAACACACCTGATAGCTAGTCATCCATGGGCTCATTGGAACACACCTGATAGCTAGTCATCCATGGGCTCGTTGGAACACACCTGATAGCCAGCCCTCCATGGGCTCATTGGAACACACCTGAGAGCTAGTCATCCATGGGCTTATTGGAACACACCTGATAGCTAGTCCTCCATGGGCTCATTGGAACACACCTGATAGCCAGCCCTCCATGGGCTCATTGGAACACACCTGATAGCTAGCCCTCCATGGGCTCATTGGAACACACCTGATAGCTAGTCATCCATGGGCTCATTGGAACACACCTGATAGCTAGTCATCCATGGGCTCGTTGGAACACACCTGATAGCCAGCCCTCCATGGGCTTGTTGGAACACACCTGATAGCTAGCCCTCCATGGGCTCATTGGAATACACCTGATAGCTAGTCCTCCATGGGCTCATTGGAATACACCTGATAGCCAGCCCTCCATGGGCTCATTGGAACACACCTGATAGCAAGTATCTGCTTGATCTCCTTCTCCGAATAAGGTAGTGTGGAGATAATGAGCAGTCTGTCGAGGAGGTCGATGGGAATACCGTGGGGACTGGTGTAGTTCGTGCCTCGGATCCTGTAGACAAACCAGAACACCATTCTCAAGGCATGAAGCCAACATATAGAACACCACTCTAAAGGGGTGAAGCCAACATATAGAACACCACTCTAAAGGGGTGAAGCCAACATATAGAACACCACTCTAAAGGGGTGAAGCCAACATATAGAACACCACTCTAAAGGGGTGAAGCCAACATATAGAACACCACTCTAAAGGGGTGAAGCCAACATATAGAACACCACTCTAAAGGGGTGAAGCCAACATATAGAACACCACTCTAAAGGGGTGAAGCCAACATATAGAACACCACTCTAAAGGGGTGAAGCCAACATATAGAACACCACTCCAAAGGGGTGAAGCCAACATATAGAATACCACTCTAAAGGGGTGAAGCCAACATATAGAACACCACTCTAAAGGGGTGAAGCCAACATATAGAACACCACTCTAAAGGGGTGAAGCCAACATATAGAACACCACTCTAAAGGGGTGAAGCCAACATATAGAACACCACTCTAAAGGGGTGAAGCCAACATATAGAATACCACTCTAAAGGGGTGAAGCCAACATATAGAACACCACTCTAAAGGGGTGAAGCCAACATATAGAACACCACTCTAAAGGGGTGAAGCCAACATATAGAACACCACTCTAAAGGGGTGAAGCCAACATATAGAACACCACTCTAAAGGGGTGAAGCCAACATATAGAACACCACTCTAAAGGGGTGAAGCCAACATATAGAACACCACTCTAAAGGCATGAAGCCAACATATAGAACACCACTCTAAAGGGGTGAAGCCAACATATAGAACACCACTCTAAAGGGGTGAAGCCAACATATAGAACACCACTCTAAAGGCGTGAAGCCAACATATAGAACACCACTCTAAAGGGGTGAAGCCAACATATAGAACACCACTCTAAAGGGGTGAAGCCAGCATATAGAACACCACTCTAAAGGGGTGAAGCCAACATATAGAACACCACTCTAAAGGGGTGAAGCCAACATATAGAACACCACTCTAAAGGGGTGAAGCCAGCATATAGAACACCACTCTAAAGGGGTGAAGCCAACATATAGAACACCACTCTAAAGGGGTGAAGCCAACATATAGAACACCACTCTAAAGGGGTGAAGCCAACATATAGAACACCACTCTAAAGGGGTGAAGCCAACATATAGAACACCACTCTAAAGGGGTGAAGCCAACATATAGAACACCACTCTAAAGGGGTGAAGCCAACATATAGAACACCACTCTAAAGGGGTGAAGCCAACATATAGAACACCACTCTAAAGGGGTGAAGCCAACATATAGAACACCACTCTAAAGGGGTGAAGCCAACATATAGAACACCACTCTAAAGGGGTGAAGCCAGCATATAGAACACCACTCTAAAGGGGTGAAGCCAGCATATAGAACACCACTCTAAAGGGGTGAAGCCAACATATAGAACACCACTCTAAAGGGGTGAAGCCAACATATAGAACACCACTCTAAAGGGGTGAAGCCAACATATAGAACACCACTCTAAAGGGGTGAAGCCAACATATAGAACACCACTCTAAAGGGGTGAAGCCAACATATAGAACACCACTCTAAAGGGGCGAAGCCAACATATAGAACACCACTCTAAAGGGGTGAAGCCAACATATAGAACACCACTCCAAAGGGGTGAAGCCAACATATAGAACACCACTCTAAAGGGGTGAAGCCAACATATAGAACACCACTCTAAAGGGGTGAAGCCAACATATAGAACACCACTCTAAAGGGTTGAAGCCAACATATAGAACACCACTCCAAAGGGGTGAAGCCAACATATAGAACACCACTCTAAAGGGGTGAAGCCAACATATAGAACACCACTCCAAAGGGGTGAAGCCAACATATAGAACACCACTCTAAAGGGGTGAAGCCAACATATAGAACACCACTCTAAAGGGGTGAAGCCAACATATAGAACACCACTCTAAAGGGGTGAAGCCAACATATAGAACACCACTCTAAAGGGGTGAAGCCAACATATAGAACACCACTCTAAAGGGGTGAAGCCAACATATAGAACACCACTCTAAAGGGGTGAAGCCAACATATAGAACACCACTCCAAAGGGGTGAAGCCAACATATAGAACACCACTCCAAAGGGGTGAAGCCAACATATAGAACACCACTCCAAAGGGGTGAAGCCAACATATAGAACACCACTCCAAAGGGGTGAAGCCAACATATAGAACACCACTCTAAAGGGGTGAAGCCAACATATAGAACACCACTCTAAAGGGGTGAAGCCAACATATAGAACACCACTCTAAAGGGGTGAAGCCAACATATAGAACACCACTCTAAAGGGGTGAAGCCAACATATAGAACACCACTCTAAAGGGGTGAAGCCAACATATAGAACACCACTCTAAAGGAGTGAAGCCAACATATAGAACACCACTCTAAAGGGATGAAGCCAACATATAGAACACCACTCTAAAGGGATGAAGCCAACATATAGAACACCACTCTAAAGGGGTGAAGCCAACATATAGAACACCACTCTAAAGGGGCGAAGCCAACATATAGAACACCACTCTAAAGGGGTGAAGCCAACATATAGAACACCACTCTAAAGGGGTGAAGCCAACATATAGAACACCACTCTAAAGGGGTGAAGCCAACATATAGAACACCACTCTAAAGGGGTGAAGCCAACATATAGAACACCACTCTAAAGGGGTGAAGCCAACATATAGAACACCACTCTAAAGGCACTTACTTTGTGATGCCTCTGTTGGTGGCCATGATGAGGATGGGGGCCATGTCACTCTCCAGCGCTCGGTTGAGGAAAGAGAAACACTCGATGTCCAACATGTGCACCTCGTCAATGAACAGCACCTGCACACACACACCTCCACACTAACACCTGCCACACACACACTACACACTAACACATGCACACACACACCTCCACACTAACACCTGCACACACCTCCACACTAACACCTGCACACACATACCTCCATGCTAACATCTGCACACACACACCTGCACACACACACCTCTACACTAACCCTGCACACACACACACCTCCACAATAACACCTGCACACACACACCTCCACACTAACACCTGCACACACACACCTCTACACTAACACCTGCACACACACACACCTCCACAATAACACCTGCACACACACACCTCCACACTAACACCTGCACACACACATCCACACTAACACCTGCACACACACACCTCCAACTAACACCTGCACACACACACATCCACACTAACACCTGCACACACACCTGCACACACACACACCTCCACACTAACACCTGCACACACACACACACCTCCATGCTAACACCAGACATGCCAGTTACATGTTGCTAGGAGACATGTTGCTAGGGAACATGTTGCTAGGGGACATGGAAGTTGTGGTGTGCATGAAATAATGGCCTTGTCCCGCCTTCTTATAACTCTCCCGGCAACTGCCTGCTGTGAAGAAGATTGAAATATCAAATGAAGGAGCATCTCTTTGAAGAAATCTTGGACAGAGAACATAGTAACAACTAGCTTCCTACATGGCTAGGAGGGAATATTTGCCCCCCCCCCCCCCCCCCCCCCCCCCTGCACGGCACGATATGATGCATGTAACCATAGCAACGCACCCCAGGTACTATCTCTGCCTTTCCCTCTTCCCTCCACTCGGCAACTTTTGCGTTAATCTGATCACGAACCTCATTCTTGATCTCGCCTGAAGGAATGCAAGGATAAAAATATGACGTCTACAGGCGTGGCCAAGCAGAGCCAACAAAATAACCACACCCACCAGTGATGGGGGCAGCTACGCTAGGACTGTCCTACACACCTGTGTCTCCTCCACCACACCAGTGATGGGGGCAGCCAGGCTAGGACTGGCCTACACACCTGTGTCTCCTCCACCACACCAGTGATGGGGGCAGCCAGGCTAGGACTGTCCTACACACCTGTGTCTCCTCCACCACACCAGTGATGGAGGCAGCCAGGCTAGGACTGTCCTACACACCTGTGTCTCCTCCACCACACCAGTGATGGGGGCAGCCAGGCTAGGACTGGCCTACACACCTGTGTCTCCTCCACCACACCAGTGATGGGGGCAGCCAGGCTAGGACTGTCCTACACACCTGTGTCTCCTCCACCACACCAGTGATGGAGGCAGCCAGGCTAGGACTGTCCTACACACCTGTGTCTCCTCCACCACACCAGTGATGGAGGCAGCCAGGCTAGGACTGTCCTACACACCTGTGTCTCCTCCACCACACCAGTGATGGGGGCAGCCAGGCTAGGACTGGCCTACACACCTGTGTCTCCTCCACCACACCAGTGATGGAGGCAGCCAGGCTAGGACTGTCCTACACACCTGTGTCTCCTCCACCACACCAGTGATGGAGGCAGCCAGGCTAGGACTGTCCTACACACCTGTGTCTCCTCCACCACACCAGTGATGGGGGCAGCCAGGCTAGGACTGTCCTACACACCCATGCCCCCCCCCCCCCCCCCTCCGCACACCTGTACCCCCTCACACCTGTGTCTCCGGAGAAGAGTGCCAGGAATCCTTGAGTGCGACTGTTAATAACATCAATTTCATGCAGAGAGACAGTGTGGACCACTTCCTTGCGCTTCTGCAGCTCTCCCTCGGGACACTGCACAAACTTGGTCTGGACAGAAGACAATAACACACACACACACACACTGTAATATAGTGGACTAGATACACCACCATACCCGGGCAGGTGGTGAACAATCTCGGGGGGGGGGGCTTCCATGGATGGCCAAGTTAAAAATAATATACCCCCAGGCCTGCCCCCTCCTAGCCGCCCCCAGGCCTGCCCTTGCCTAGATGACCCCAGGCCTGCCCTCACCTGAGGACCCATTGCATCATAGTCCCTGGCACGGGTGAAGGAACGGCCCAGCTTGGAGATCTTGCCCGTGGCCTTGTCAATGGTGATGATGTCACTGCAGGGACGCACCAACCCATAAACACCTCCCCCTGGGGTCCCCCGTACCGGGAGGGAGGACCAAATGAAGTGCCTTACCCTGCCTGCACCTTCTCCTGTGTGATGGACTCAATCATCTTGTTGCCTAGGTCATAAATGGTCTCCATCTCGGTTGTCTTCAACGTCAGCTTGCCGATCTTGGCACCCTACACAACATGCCCGCCCACTCACACACTATCACTAGAAGGGGGAGGAGTCACTCACAGCAGTGGTGGTGGGCCTGTCCACCTGGATCTCCACCACCTCCCCCTCAATGATTTCCGTCTCCTCTCTGCACAGATCCCACACACAGTTTCCGTATACATCAGGGGGCAGGGTATATATGAGCCCCCCTCCCCCCAATACACCCCTCAACATACAGCACAAGCCCCCCACAAGATGCCTTATTCTAGTATAACTATTTCGAGGACTCAAGGCTGCAGCTGCCGTCCATATTTGGAGGGCAGGTCAGCAACAAGGCAAAGCGCCCACAGTTTTGTCAAGCAGTCCACGAGACAGGCACCATCGCCTGATAGCCATGGAGCGGGAGACCTAAGAGGTTACAACTGCTTCCAAGAAGTCGTGGAGGAACAGGGCTAGGGCTAGGGCTAGGGCTAGGGCTATGGCAGGATGATGAGACTCCTTCACAGCAAAGGGTACCCACTGTCACTGAGAGACAGTCTTGCGTGCCGGACATTGCTTGGGGGTACTTTCTGAGGCAGTGTGTACTGCCTACTTATAAGAGAAGCCAACAAGAAGCCTGGAAGATAGATAAGTTAGTAAGTGTGAGTGCTTCACAGCTGGCCAGGGAGCTGCAGGATTACTATTCCCCGAGACCTCAGGGAATGACGACATCTCCTCTTGGCTTGCCTCAATAGTAGCACGGGCAAGTCATGTGACGGCCAGGCATGGGGGGAGCTCTGGATAGTTTAGTCAGAGCTAGTGTGACCTCCACCAGTGAGTGTGAGTGCGGGTGTCTTGATAGGTTATGTGTGTGCGCACGCATGTGTGGATACTTGTGTCCGGCAGGTTCTATGTGGGGGCGGGGCATGCCTGACTGATCTACGTAGAAAAATAAACTCATTTGAATTAAATTCATGAGCTAGCTTGTGATTAAAAATGAACCACAGTTACTAGCACGTGCTTCCCCACAACTCTCCCAGCTACAAGCACGTGCTTCCCCCCAACTCTCCCAGCTACTAGCACGTGCTTCCCCCAACCCACCCAGTTACTAGCACGTGCTTCCCCCAACCCCCCCAGCTACTAGCACGTGCTTCTCCCCAACCCCCCCGTCACTAGCACGTGCCTTCCCCTCAGTTACTAGTTACTAGCACATGCCTTCCCCTCAACCCCCCCAGTTCCTAGCACGTGCTTCCCCCAACCCACCCAGCTACTAGCACGTGCTCCATCCCAACTATCCCAGCTACTAGCACGTGTTCCCCCCCCAACCCACCAAGTTACTAGCACGTGCTTGTCCTCTCACCCAGTTACTAGCACGTGCTTCTCTCAACCCACCCAGTTACTAGCACACGGTTTCCCCCCAACCCACCCAGTTACTAGCACGTGCTTGTCCCCTCACCCAGTTACTAGCACGTACTTGATGCGAACTCCAATGGACCTCCTGAAAGCTTGTGTGAGCGCTTCAGTCTTGCTCATCTCCAAGGAAAAGATCTCGCTGCCCGCTATGGCCGTGAAGGGTGTGTCTATACCCAGTGCTTGAGCCATGCCTGTCCATAAAAATAAATATCACATGACTCAGTGCCCTTCCCCCTTGCAGAGCCACGCCCCTAGCTATAGGCCTGAGGCTATTACTTAACCTACACTCTACAGCAACCCCCCAATTCAATTCCTCTTGGCAGGTCCTTACTATGTGTATTATGAAGAACAAAGGTTCATGTGGTCAAAGTTCATGTCGTGAAAGTTCATGTGGTGACCTTTCACCTAGCACCACATGACCTTTTACCATGAGAACCTTACACCACATGACCTTTCACTGTGGTGAAGGTTTATTAGATGAAAGTTAAAATGCTGATTGTTGCACTGTAGCATAAAGGTCGGTCCACAACACGATGCTGGCCGAGCGGAGCGTTGCGTCGTGAACCACAAATGCAACGGGACGGAGCTCCTCAAACGCAACGCGACAGAGCTGTATTCTCGATTAGAAAAAAGTTCTAATCCAGCGTTGGTCCAATCAGAATGCTATATCTATCCGCTGACCTGCAGTTTAGCTAGTGTCAAAGGTGTCTATTGATGAAGAAAAGTTGCTGTCAGGAGCTTCCCGTTTGTGGCAAGTGGCAAGTCAGTGGCAAGTCAGGTAAGAATGGTCTAGCTATAACTAGCTATATAAAGAATGGCCTAGCTATAACTAGCTATTAACTAGCTATTAGCTACAACTAGTTTCTATCGAGTGACGACAATTATCCACATATTGATATGATAGGTTGGAGAAGGAGCAACCGCAGAACACTGTTGCAAACAGTGGAAGACACCGAGGGATCAGTATGTAAGGGAACTAAAGAAGAAGAGTCCCAAGAGGGTGATGCAGGTCCATGGTTATTTCATGCTGGTCACTGTTTTCTGTCATCATTTTTACACATCATTTGCGAACATTGAATTCCCCAAGAAACCTATTCCCCACCACCTACCAATTATCATGAATATGTAAAATATTTTAAGCCAATTTTGTGTACTGATATGTTGATTTTTTTTACTAGACAATTTATTATTAGCATTGTGTGTTTATGTATGCTGTGCTTGAGAAGTAGTCCCTGAAGGCATCTCTCCTGGAAGCAGCGGATTGTGAATACCTCAAGACCAATTGGACTTTATATAATGAACAAGGTACAAAGGGGGGGGAAAACCCTGCTGCTTCCAGCACGTGATGGGGACTCCATTCCAGTACATGGCTCCTCTTCGATGGTACAAACTGTTTATCGTCACGTACGAAAGTTTAAGGACAGTGAGGTCTGCAAAATCATAGAGGATACTTCTTGACAGAGAGACCCAACAAATTAATTAGCACTATACTTGTGAGTTGCCTGTAGCAAGAAATCTCAGAGCGAGTGCCAACCTTTCACCTGGGGAGATATCAGCTCTGACAGAGCTGTCACGACTGTGATGGGTCGGGTATGGACTGACCTATATATATATATAATTAGATAACTTTTATTATTTACACTATGGCACATACAAAGCATACCTCAGCTAAAAGAGAGTCAAACCTCTCCCTAGACATCCTCAAATATCTGAAATGACTCTCTGGGTCAGACAGCCTCATCTCCTGTAGGAGATTGTTCTAATCTCCATGCTGGGTACAGCGAGCGAATATAGGGCGTACCCACATCCTTCTCTTCCGCTTTCTTCGTCTCCTACTAGCCAATAGCAAGATTAAATCAAACTCTTCTTCGCTGCTGCCGTCAGTGCTGTCGCTTTTGTTGAGCGTGGTTCGAAATGAATAGGGTCAAAGGTCAATTGGCACACGACACTGGCCGAGCAGAACGTTGCGTCATTTATGTTATGAGCCGGCAAACGCAACGCAACGCTCAGCCAGCGTCGTGTTGTGAACCAGCCTTAAGAGATGATGTCAAGTAGCCCCGAACACTCAGGGACAGCCCAGGACACTCCCTGACTAGCTGCTCATTACTGTAGCTAAATGCACACTCAGAGATAGCCCAGGACACTCCCTGACTAGCTGCTCATTACTGTAGCTAAATGCACACTCAGGGACAGCCCAGGACACTCCCCGACTAGCTGCTCATTACTGTAGCTAAATGCACACTCAGAGATAGCCCAGGACACTCCCTGACTAGCTGCTCATTACTGTAGCTAAATGCACACTCAGGGACAGCCCAGGACACTCCCTGACTAGCTGCTCATTACTGTAGCTAAATGCACACTCAGAGATAGCCCAGGACACTCCCTGACTAGCTGCTCATTACTGTAGCTAAATGCACACTCAGGGACAGCCCAGGACACTCCCTGACTAGCTGCTCATTACTGTAGCTAAATGCACACTCAGGGACAGCCCAGGACACTCCCTGACTAGCTGCTCATTACTGTAGCTAAATGCACACTCAGAGATAGCCCAGGACACTTCCTGTCTAGCTGCTCATTACTGTAGCTAAATGCACACTCAGGGACAGCCCAGGACACTCCCTGTCTAGCTGCTCATTACTGTAGCTAAATGCACACTCAGAGATAGCCCAGGACACTCCCTGACTAGCTGCTCATTACTGTAGCTAAATGCACACTCAGGGACAGCCCAGGACACTCCCTGACTAGCTGCTCATTACTGTAGCTAAATGCACACTCAGAGATAGCCCAGGACACTCCCTGACTAGCTGCTCATTACTGTAGCTAAATGCACACTCAGGGACAGCCCAGGACACTCCCTGACTAGCTGCTCATTACTGTAGCTAAATGCACACTCAGAGATAGCCCAGGACACTCCCTGACTAGCTGCTCATTACTGTAGCTAAATGCACACTCAGGGACAGCCCAGGACACTCCCTGACTAGCTGCTCATTACTGTAGCTAAATGCACACTCAGGGACAGCCCAGGACACTCCCTGACTAGCTGCTCATTACTGTAGCTAAATGCACACTCAGAGACAGCCCAGGACACTCCCTGACTAGCTGCTCATTACTGTAGCTAAATGCACACTCAGGGACAGCCCAGGACACTCCCTGACTAGCTGCTCATTACTGTAGCTAAATGCACACTCAGAGATAGCCCAGGACACTCCCTGACTAGCTGCTCATTACTGTAGCTAAATGCACACTCAGGGACAGCCCAGGACACTCCCTGACTAGCTGCTCATTACTGTAGCTAAATGCACACTCAGGGACAGCCCAGGACACTCCCTGACTAGCTGCTCATTACTGTAGCTAAATGCACACTCAGAGATAGCCCAGGACACTCCCTGACTAGCTGCTCATTACTGTAGCTAAATGCACACTCAGAGATAGCCCAGGACACTCAGCTGCTCATTACTGTAGCTAAATGCACACTCAGAGATAGCCCAGGACACTCCCTGACTAGCTGCTCATTACTGTAGCTAAATGCACACTCAGGGACAGCCCAGGACACTCCCTGACTAGCTGCTCATTACTGTAGCTAAATGCACACTCAGGGACAGCCCAGGACACTCCCTGACTAGCTGCTCATTACTGTAGCTAAATGCACACTCAGAGATAGCCCAGGACACTCCCTGACTAGCTGCTCATTACTGTAGCTAAATGCACACTCAGGGACAGCCCAGGACACTCCCTGACTAGCTGCTCATTACTGTAGCTAAATGCACACTCAGGGACAGCCCAGGACACTCCCTGACTAGCTGCTCATTACTGTAGCTAAATGCACACTCACAGACAGCCCAGGACACTCCCTGACTAGCTGCTCATTACTGTAGCTAAATGCACACTCAGAGATAGCCCAGGACACTCCCTGACTAGCTGCTCATTACTGTAGCTAAATGCACACTCAGGGACAGCCCAGGACACTCCCTGACTAGCTGCTCATTACTGTAGCTAAATGCACACTCAGGGACAGCCCAGGACACTCCCTGACTAGCTGCTCATTACTGTAGCTAAATGCACACTCAGGGACAGCCCAGGACACTCCCTGACTAGCTGCTCATTACTGTAGCTAAATGCACACTCAGAGATAGCCCAGGACACTCCCTGACTAGCTGCTCATTACTGTAGCTAAATGCACACTCAGAGATAGCCCAGGACACTCCCTGACTAGCTGCTCATTACTGTAGCTAAATGCACACTCAGAGATAGCCCAGGACACTCCCTGACTAGCTGCTCATTACTGTAGCTAAATGCACACTCAGAGATAGCCCAGGACACTCCCTGACTAGCTGCTCATTACTGTAGCTAAATGCACACTCAGAGATAGCCCAGGACACTCCCTCTCTAGCTGCTCATTACTGTAGCTAAATGCACACTCACAGACAGCCCAGGACACTCCCTGACTAGCTGCTCATTACTGTAGCACTCAGAGACAGCCCAGGACACTCCCTGTCTAGCTGCTCATTACTGTAGCTAAATGCACACTCAGGGACAGCCCAGGACACTCCCTGACTAGCTGCTCATTACTGTAGCTAAATGCACACTCAGAGATAGCCCAGGACACTCCCTGACTAGCTGCTCATTACTGTAGCTAAATGCACACTCAGGGACAGCCCAGGACACTCCCTGACTAGCTGCTCATTACTGTAGCTAAATGCACACTCAGAGATAGCCCAGGACACTCCCTGACTAGCTGCTCATTACTGTAGCTAAATGCACACTCAGGGACAGCCCAGGACACTCCCTGACTAGCTGCTCATTACTGTAGCTAAATGCACACTCAGAGATAGCCCAGGACACTCCCTGACTAGCTGCTCATTACTGTAGCTAAATGCACACTCAGAGATAGCCCAGGACACTCCCTGACTAGCTGCTCATTACTGTAGCTAAATGCACTCAGAGATAGCCCAGGACACTCCCTGACTAGCTGCTCATTACTGTAGCCACTCAGAGACAGCCCAGGACACTCCCTGACTAGCTGCTCATTACTGTAGCCACTCAGAGACAGCCCAGGACACTCCCTGACTAGCTGCTCATTACTGTAGCTAAATGCACACTCAGAGATAGCCCAGGACACTCCCTGACTAGCTGCTCATTAATGTAGCCACTCAGGGACAGCCCAGGACACTCCCTGACTAGCTGCTCATTACTGTAGCTAAATGCACACTCAGGGACAGCCCAGGACACTCCCTGACTAGCTGCTCATTACTGTAGCTAAATGCACACTCAGAGATAGCCCAGGACACTCCCTGACTAGCTACTCATTACTGTAGCTAAATGCACACTCAGGGACAGCCCAGGACACTCCCTGACTAGCTGCTCATTACTGTAGCTAAATGCACACTCAGGGACATCCCAGGACACTCCCTGACTAGCTGCTCATTACTGTAGCTAAATGCACACTCAGGGACAGCCCAGGACACTCCCTGACTAGCTGCTCATTACTGTAGCTAAATGCACACTCACAGACAGCCCAGGACACTCCCTGACTAGCTGCCCATTACTGTAGCTAAATGCACACTCAGGGACAGCCCAGGACACTCCCTGACTAGCTGCTCATTACTGTAGCTAAATGCACACTCAGGGACAGCCCAGGACACTCCCTGACTAGCTGCTCATTACTGTAGCTAAATGCACACTCAGGGACAGCCCAGGACACTCCCTGACTAGCTGCTCATTACTGTAGCTAAATGCACACTCAGGGACAGCCCAGGACACTCCCTGACTAGCCAGGGTTGTATACAGAAATTTTGCCAAGGGGGGGCGAACTTGAGATATGGAAAAATAAGGGGGGGCGAGAATGATACAATGATGGTGTATGTAATGTATAAGGGTGGTGTCTAATTTCAAGGGGGGGGGGGCGAGAATGATACGCCCCCCCCCGCCCCCCCTAAATACACCCCTGCTAGCTGCTCATTACTGTAGCTAAATGCACACTCAGGGACAGCCCAGGACACTCCCTGACTAGCTGCTCATTACTGTAGCTAAATGCACACTCAGAGATAGCCCAGGACACTCCCAGACTAGCTGCTCATTACTGTAGCTAAATGCACACTCAGAGATAGCCCAGGACACTCCCTGACTAGCTGCTCATTACTGTAGCTAAATGCACACTCAGAGATAGCCCAGGACACTCCCTGACTAGCTGCTCATTACTGTAGCTAAATGCACACTCAGAGATAGCCCAGGACACTCCCTGACTAGCTGCTCATTACTGTAGCTAAATGCACACTCAGGGACAGCCCAGGACACTCCCTGACTAGCTGCTCATTACTGTAGCTAAATGCACACTCAGGGACAGCCCAGGACACTCCCTGACTAGCTGCTCATTACTGTAGCTAAATGCACACTCAGAGATAGCCCAGGACACTCCCTGACTAGCTGCTCATTACTGTAGCTAAATGCACACTCAGAGATAGCCCAGGACACTCCCTGACTAGCTGCTCATTACTGTAGCTAAATGCACACTCAGAGATAGCCCAGGACACTCCCTGACTAGCTGCTCATTACTGTAGCTAAATGCACACTCAGGGACAGCCCAGGACACTCCCTGACTAGCTGCTCATTACTGTAGCTAAATGCACACTCAGAGATAGCCCAGGACACTCCCTGACTAGCTGCTCATTACTGTAGCTAAATGCACACTCAGGGACAGCCCAGGACACTCCCTGACTAGCTGCTCATTACTGTAGCTAAATGCACACTCAGGGACAGCCCAGGACACTCCCTGACTAGCTGCTCATTACTGTAGCTAAATGCACACTCAGGGACAGCCCAGGACACTCCCTGACTAGCTGCTCATTACTGTGGCTAAATGCACACTCAGGGACAGCCCAGGACACTCCCTGACTAGCTGCTCATTACTGTAGCTAAATGCACACTCACAGACATCCCAGGACACTCCCTGACTAGCTGCTCATTACTGTAGCTAAATGCACACTCAGGGACAGCCCAGGACACTCCCTGACTAGCTGCTCATTACTGTAGCTAAATGCACACTCAGAGATAGCCCAGGACACTCCCTGACTAGCTGCTCATTACTGTAGCTAAATGCACACTCATAGACAGCCCAGGACACTCCCTGACTAGCTGCTCATTACTGTAGCTAAATGCACACTCAGGGACAGCCCAGGACACTCCCTGACTAGCTGCTCATTACTGTAGCTAAATGCACACTCAGAGATAGCCCAGGACACTCCCTGACTAGCTGCTCATTACTGTAGCTAAATGCACACTCAGAGATAGCCCAGGACACTCCCTGACTAGCTGCTCATTACTGTAGCTAAATGCACACTCAGGGACAGCCCAGGACACTCCCTGACTAGCTGCTCATTACTGTAGCTAAATGCACATTCAGAGGCAGACAAAGACGGCTGAACTGGTGCGACACTCTGAGAGCCTCTGGAGCACTTTGCTTCCACCATTTCGATATGCAGAAGCCTTCACCTCTGCCAGTACACTTCATAATATCGGGGAAATGCTAGATATATTTCTTTAAGCCACAGTGAGATTTTTGTCCCTGTAATATGTCAATTCCCCCCTATTATGCCAGAATAGTTTCAGCACTAGCTAGCTACAGTACATTGCCATAGCTAGCTGACCTAGCAGAGTCAGTCCCCTAACTACATCTCCATAGCTAGCTGACTTAGCAGAGCCAGTCCCCTACCTACAGCTCCACAGCGAGCTGACCTAACTAAACCTACTTCTGGTGAGGAGGGAAATAGTGCACTCTAAAGGAGGACCGGTCAGTTCTGCTGCCATGTGTGCAGTACAGAGAGAACGCTTCGAGGGGCGGATATTTCCTTACGGTGAGAAACAGAAGAGTTCCCCAAGGAAATATTCATGGAGAGGACACCATTCCTGTGGAGACACACCACGCTCTCCTCCTCCCACTTGTTGATGGGATTGTAACCATGACAACTGCAAACATTAAACCTCTCAATCCTGCCCTAGGCTATTCTATTGCTAGCAAAGAGTGGGTACCCATCTATTTCCACAGATGCCTGGTTGTTAGGCTGTCATGTCTAGCACACAAATATTTCCAAGTTCCTCGTGCCATCTCTCTGTGGAGTGTTGGTCTCAATGTCGTTGAAAACAAAACAAGGATATGCACATGTGTATTAGCCTTGTTGTCACGGCAACCTATTTCCTGTTTCACAAGACATGAGGCAAGAACTCCTAGTGTGACCACGCCTGTTTCTAGCTGCAGTTATCCATAGCTTCCCGACATGCTACTAATCTGTTCTGGCCCTCTTCAGTAGCACGGAAAACTCCTCCTCCATGACCATGAAACAAAACATTCCAACGACAAGTGGCTTGCGATGATTACTGAGAGTGAGCCTGTCAAGTGGCTTGTGATAATCACTGAGAGTGAGCCTGTCAAGTGGCTTGCGATGATTACAGACCTGTGAAGTGGCTTGTGATGATTACTGAGAGTGAGCCTGACAAGTGGCTTGTGATGATTACTGAGAGTGAGCCTGTCAAGTGGCTTGCGATGATTACTGAGAGTGAGCCTGTCAAGTGGCTTGTGATGATCACTGAGAGTGAGCCTGTCAAGTGGCTTGTGGTGATCACTGACAAGTGAGCCTGTCAAGTGGCTTGCGATGATTACTGAGAGTGAGCCTGTCAAGTGGCTTGTGATGATCACTGACAAGTGAGCCTGTCAAGTGGCTTGCGATGATTACTGAGAGTGAGCCTGTCAAGTGGCTTGTGATGATTACTGAGTGAGCCTGTCAAGTGGCTTGTGATGATTACTGAGAGTGAGCCTGTCAAGTGGCTTGTGATGATCACTGAGAGTGAGCCTGTCAAGTGGCTTGCGATGATTACTGAGAGTGAGCCTGTCAAGTGGCTTGTGATGATTACTGAGTGAACCTGTCAAGTGGCTTGTGATGATCACTGAGAGTGAGCCTGTCAAGTGGCTTGTGATGATTACTGAGAGTGAGCCTGTCAAGTGGCTTGTGATGATTACTGAGAGTGAACCTGTCAAGTGGCTTGTGATGATTACTGAGAGTGAGCCTGTCAAGTGGCTTGTGATGATTACTGAGAGTGAACCTGTCAAGTGGCTTGTGATGATTACTGAGAGTGAGCCTGTCAAGTGGCTTGTGGTGATCACTGAGAGTGAGCCTGTCAAGTGGCTTGTGATGATTACTGAGAGTGAACCTGTCAAGTGGCTTGTGATGATCACTGAGAGTGAGCCTGTCAAGTGGCTTGTGATGATCACTGAGAGTGAGCCTGTCAAGTGGCTTGTGGTGATCACTGACAAGTGAGCCTGTCAAGTGGCTTGCGATGATTACTGAGAGTGAACCTGTCAAGTGGCTTGTGATGATCACTGACAAGTGAGCCTGTCAAGTGGCTTGCGATGATTACTGAGAGTGAGCCTGTCAAGTGGCTTGTGATGATCACTGAGAGTGAACCTGTCAAGTGGCTTGTGATGATCACTGAGAGTGAGCCTGTCAAGTGGCTTGTGATGATTACTGAGAGTGAGCCTGTCAAGTGGCTTGTGATGATCACTGAGAGTGAACCTGTCAAGTGGCTTGTGATGATCACTGAGTGAGCCTGTCAAGTGGCTTGTAGTGATCACTGAGAGTGAGCCTGTCAAGTGGCTTGTGATGATTACTGAGAGTGAGCCTGTCAAGTGGCTTGCGATGATTACTGAGAGTGAGCCTGTCAAGTGGCTTGCGATGATCACTGAGAGTGAGCCTGTCAAGTGGCTTGTGATGATCACTGAGAGTGAGCCTGTCAAGTGGCTTGCGATGATTACTGAGAGTGAGCCTGTCAAGTGGCTTGTGATGATTACTGAGAGTGAGCCTGTCAAGTGGCTTGCGATGATTACTGAGAGTGAGCCTGTCAAGTGGCTTGCGATGATTACTGAGAGTGAGCCTGTCAAGTGGCTTGCGATGATTACTGACCTGTCAAGTGGCTTGTGATGATCACTGACAAGTGAGCCTGTCAAGTGGCTTGTGATGATTACTGAGAGTGAGCCTGTCAAGTGGCTTGCGATGATTACTGAGAGTGAGCCTGTCAAGTGGCTTGCGATGATCACTGAGAGTGACCCTGTCAAGTGGCTTGCGATGATCACTGAGAGTGAGCCTGTCAAGTGGCTTGCGATGATCACTGAGAGTGAGCCTGTCAAGTGGCTTGTGATGATTACTGAGAGTGAGCCTGTCAAGTGGCTTGTGATGATCACTGAGAGTGAGCCTGTCAAGTGGCTTGCGATGATTACTGACCTGTCAAGTGGCTTGCGATGATCACTGAGAGTGAGCCTGTCAAGTGGCTTGCGATGATCACTGAGAGTGAGCCTGTCAAGTGGCTTGCGATGATTACTGACAGTGAGCCTGTCAAGTGGCTTGCGATGATTACTGAGAGTGAGCCTGTCAAGTGGCTTGCGATGATTACTGAGAGTGAGCCTGTCAAGTGGCTTGTGATGATTACTGACAAGTAAGCCTGTCAAGTGGCTTGCGATGATTACTGAGAGTGAGCCTGTCAAGTGGCTTGTGATGATTACTGACCTGTCAAGTGGCTTGTGGTGATCACTGACAAGTGAGCCTGTCAAGTGGCTTGCGATGATCACTGAGAGTGAGCCTGTCAAGTGGCTTGCGATGATCACTGACTGTGAGCCTGTCAAGTGGCTTGTGATGATTACTGACCTGTCAAGTGGCTTGCGATGATTACTGAGTGAGCCTGTCAAGTGGCTTGCGATGATTACTGAGAGTGAGCCTGTCAAGTGGCTTGCGATGATTACTGACCTGTCAAGTGGCTTGCGATGATTACTGAGTGAGCCTGTCAAGTGGCTTGTGATGATCACTGAGAGTGAGCCTGTCAAGTGGCTTGCGATGATTACTGACCTGTCAAGTGGCTTGCGATGATTACTGAGTGAGCCTGTCAAGTGGCTTGCGATGATTACTGAGAGTGAGCCTGTCAAGTGGCTTGTGATGATTACTGAGAGGGAGCCTGTCAAGTGGCTTGCGATGATTACTGAGAGTGAGCCTGTCAAGTGGCTTGTGATGATCATAGCTCTTGACCTAGCACCTCTGCTAGTCTATAGCCACTAGTAGAATATACATCTAGTGGGCATAGCCAGCTCTCATGTGCTAATGGAATATGTGCTGTCATCTCACATCCGTGCAGCCCAAGCCTCAGACACCTGGCAAGCCTCAGACACCAGCCAAGCCTCAGACACCTGGCAAGCCTCAGACACCAGCCAAGCCTCAGACACCTGGCAAGCCTCAGACACCAGCCAAGCCTCAGACACTAGCCAAGCCTCAGACACCAGCCAAGCCTCAGACACCTGGAAAGCCTCAGACACCAGCCAAGCCTCAGACACCAGCCAAGCCTCAGACACCAGCCAAGCCTCAGACACCAGGCAAGCCTCAGACACCTGGCAAGCCTCAGACACCTGGCAAGCCTCAGACACCAGCCAAGCCTCAGACACCAGCCAAGCCTCAGACACCTGGCAAGCCTCAGACACCTGGCAAGCCTCAGACACCTGGCAAGCCTCAGACACCAGCCAAGCCTCAGACACCAGCCAAGCCTCAGACACAAGCCAAGCCTCAGATACCTGGCAAGCCTCAGACACCTGGCAAGCTTCAGACACCAGCCAAGCCTCAGACACCAGCCAAGCCTCAGACACCTGGCAAGCCTCAGACACCAGCCAAGCCTCAGACACTAGCCAAGCCTCAGACACCAGCCAAGCCTCAGACACCTGGAAAGCCTCAGACACCAGCCAAGCCTCAGACACCAGCCAAGCCTCAGACACCAGGCAAGCCTCAGACACCTGGCAAGCCTCAGACACCAGCCAAGCCTCAGACACCAGCCAAGCCTCAGACACCTGGCAAGCCTCAGACACCTGGCAAGCCTCAGACACCTGGCAAGCCTCAGACACCAGCCAAGCCTCAGACACCAGCCAAGCCTCAGACACAAGCCAAGCCTCAGATACCTGGCAAGCCTCAGACACCTGGCAAGCTTCAGACACCAGCCAAGCCTCAGACACCTGGCAAGCCTCAGACACCAGCCAAGCCTCAGACAGAAGCCAAGCCTCAGACACCAGCCAAGCCTCAGATACCTGGCAAGCCTCAGACACCAGCCAAGCCTCAGACACGGCAAGCCTCAGACACCTGGCAAGCCTCAGACACCTGGCAAGCCTCACACCAGCCAAGCCTCAGACACCTGGCAAGCCTCAGACACCAGCCAAGCCTCAGACACCAGCCAAGCCTCAGACACCTGGCAAGCCTCAGACACCTGGCGAGCCTCAGACACCAGCCAAGCCTCAGACACCAGCCAAGCCTCAGGCACCTGGCAAGGAGTATGAGTGTGCTTCACTCGCATAGTTTTAGCTGATAATGTCTCATGGGGTGACCAACAGGATTGCTGTGTCAGCATATCCAAATGTGCAACATAAAAACCAGGCCCTGCTCACCGACATTCTATGCCTGGCCCGTGCCACTAATATATATATATAATGACGTTAAGCATACCCATGGCGATAGCTGTCTTGCCTGTTCCAGGTTGGCCTGCTATCAGCACACCTCGCCCTGCTATCTTGCCGTCCTAGAACATCAGGTGACACTATTAATACCATCCTAGAGCATCATGTGGCACACTATTAATACCATTCTAGAGCATCATGTGACACTATTAATACCATCCAGGAGCATCATGTGACACAACTGTCTGGCACATGGCACTGACCTTCACCATCTCCAGGATAATCCCTGCCCCTCGCCTTGCTCTCCTCTGGCCCACCATGCCTTGCATCACCTACAACAACGACATCATTCCAGACCACAACAACGACATCATTCCAGACCACAACAACGACATCATTCCAGACCACAACAACGACATCATTCCAGACCACAACAACATCATTCCAGACCACAACAACAACATCATTCCAGACCACAACAACATCATTCCAGACCACAACAACACCATCATTCCAGACCACAACAACGACATCATTCCAGACAACAACGACATCATTCCAGACCACACCAACGACATCATTCCAGACCACAACAACGACATCATTCCAGACCACAACAACGACATCATTCCAGACCACATATGTAGACATGTGAGATGGGAAGGGTGGAGTCTTAACTTACTGGGCGGGGCTCCAAGGCATCGTCTAAGCCAAGTCCTCGGATGTGGGAGTGTGCACCTACAGAGGAGGACAGCACTAGGTAAGAGAGGCGTGGCCAGGCCTGCATTCAGAGGGAGGGAGGCACCAGGTGAGAGAGGCGTGGCCAGGCCTGCATTCAGAGGGAGGGGCACCAGGTGAGAGAGGCATGGCCAGGCCTGCATTCAGAGGGAGGGGCACCAGGTGAGAGAGGCGTGGCCAGGCCTGCATTCAGAGGGAGGGGGCACCAGGTGAGAGAGGCGTGGCCAGGCCTGCATTCAGAGGGAGGGGGCACCAGGTGAGAGGCGTGGCCAGGCCTGCATTCAGAGGGAGCAGGAGGTGGCATCAGCCCCACCCCCTGGTCTATCCCTCCTTGGAAATGACTTGAGGCAACCCACCACACAGAACCTTGTAACTAGTGGCCTCTATATTGCAGCGCAATATTATCTGCAACTAAGCCGGTGGCAGGCACACAGAGAGCAACAGTTGCAAGCATTGACCCCGAGATGAACACCAGCCATCTGACTGTCCACGGCAGCTTGGATGAGCTGCAGAGGAAGTGCTGCAACTACTTGGAGCAGCTACCACCATCCATAATGGCAGTGTTACAGAGATGGAGCAATAGCTACCACCATCCATAATGACAGTCTTACAGAGAGCTGGAGCAGTAGCTACCACCATCCATAATGGCAGTCTTACAGAGCTGGAGCAATAGCTACCACCATCCATAATGGCAGTCTTACAGAGCTGGAGCACTAGCTACCACCATCCATAATGACAGTCTTACAGAGAGCTGGAGCAATAGCTACCACCATCCATAATGGCAGTCTTACAGAGCTGGAGCAGTAGCTACCACCATCCATAATGACAGTCTTACAGAGCTGGAGCAATAGCTACCACCATCCATAATGACAGTCTTACAGAGCTGGAGCAATAGCTACCACCATCCATAATGACAGTCTTACAGAGTGCTGAGGGCTTCAGGATATATCTGCCAGTGACAATAGCAGCAGGAAATTGTCTATTGGTGACGTAATATAACACTAGAACAGATGCAGAAATGTGCTAACCCTTACAAACACCTTCCCATCAAGATACGGCACCATTACTTCAGCCTGCCTACACTACCAAGAGTCAGCACCATTACTTCAGCCTGCCTACACTACCAAGAGTCAGCACCATTACTTCAGCCTCTGCCTACAGTCCAGTGTTGCCATAATTTTCTTGGTAATTTCCAAATTACTCGCCTGTGTTATCCAAAATTTTTGGCAACAAAAAATCCAAACAACAATTTCATGAGAAATAACATACTAAAGTCTGTTCATAGCATTTACACATGTCTTCATTTACACGTCTTTAATAGTTCAGTGTTCGGTTTAAATTCATAGCATTTTTTAGGAACATTGAATTGCACTGTTAAAAGTGAATTTAATGTAGAAATTCCTGGAGAGTGGTTTTGAAACAGGCTGTACATGGTCTGATATGCATGAAATGTCAAACAATTTGCTAATGATGAAAAATCCCAACATTTATTGATAAAATCCCAACAGAAAATTTTAGGGTCAAAAATCCAAACAGTTTGGATAAAATCCAACACTATGGCAACACTGCTACACTACCAAGAGACAGCACCATTACTTCAACATGCCTACACTACCAAGAGTCAGCACCATTAATTCAGCCTGCCTACACTACCAAGAGACAGTACCATTAATTCAGCCTGCCTACACTACCAAGAGACAGCACCATTACTTCAACCTGCCTACACTACCAAGAGACAGCACCATTACTTCAGCCTGCCTCACACATGGCAGGGTGAAGTCATGGAGAACTAGCTTTGACATAGCCTCTATTCAAACAAGTGATTGCATTCAGCCAGCAAGACTAGGGCCAGACTGGAGGGAGGAACTCTGGATGGTATTTTAGTGTCTATGGAATCCTAATTATAATATGGTAAAGAAATTCTTCATGTCTACAGAGCTGGGCTGCAGCCAAGGAAAGTCCTACCTCTCACCTACTCGCTCTATCTTAGTGATATCTCTGATGTCAGCCGCCTGGCTCACCTGAACCTGCATACAGAAATATCGATTCAAATCCCCTATCACAAACAACTAATACTTACTGGTGCAATAGCAGCCATCCTCTACACTTAAAAAATTGGAAAGAAGCGCCAATAATAGTCACACGTGGCTGTAGGTAAAGTATCTCCATCACAATAGTCCCCTTTCTGAGATTTTGTGAATGCTAATAGCTAGCCGCAGTGTTTTTTTCAGGCTGAGGCGCTGTAGCAATCTCTGTCAAGTAGCAGTGTTGAGGTACAAGCCAGCGGTTTGGACTGTGCGTAGCATGAGTTCATGTGTACAGAAAGACAGGTGTTCATGGACCAAACCACAACCTTCAACTCCTCCGCCAACTCTGAAACTATACAACAGTCTGACAAAATCTAAGGCATGTTATTATGTAGACTTGTAAGGTATCTTGAAGAGTCCTATCGTAGTGAACAGTGTACCCATGGGTTGGGTCATGAATATTTAGTTGGGGTGCTTTAATTCATGGACTGCTCTGTGAAATATTTAGCAATAGCTTCTGCTATCTTTGGGTGCAAGCTGGCAGCCTCGCTAACCCAGGCATGATGGAACCATCTCCAGCTAACCCAGGCACGATGGAACCATCTCCAGCTAACCCAGGCACGATGGAACCATCTCCAGCTAACCCAGGCACGATGGAACCATCTCTCGCTAACCCAGGCACGATGGAACCATCTCTCGCTAACCCAGGCATGATGGAACCATCTCTCGCTAACCCAGGCACGATGGAACCATCTCTCGCTAACCCAGGCACGATGGAACCATCTCTCGCTAACCCAGGCACGATGGAACCATCTCCAGCTAACCCAGGCATGATGGAACCATCTCTCGCTAACCCAGGCACGATGGAACCATCTCTCGCTAACCCAGGCACGATGGAACCATCTCTCGCTAACCCAGGCACGATGGAACCATCTCTCGCTAACCCAGGCACGATGGAACCATCTCTCGCTAACCCAGGCACGATGGAACCATCTCCAGCTAACCCAGGCATGATGGAACCATCTCTCGCTAACCCAGGCACGATGGAACCATCTCCAGCTAACCCAGGCACGATGGAACCATCTCTCGCTAACCCAGGCACGATGGAACCATCTCTCGCTAACCCAGGCATGATGGAACCATCTCTCGCTAACCCAGGCACGATGGAACCATCTCTCGCTAACCCAGGCACGATGGAACCATCTCTCGCTAACCCAGGCACGATGGAACCATCTCTCGCTAACCCAGGCACGATGGAACCATCTCTCGCTAACCCAGGCACGATGGAACCATCTCTCGCTAACCCAGGCACGATGGAACCATCTCTCGCTAACCCAGGCACGATGGAACCATCTCTCGCTAACCCAGGCACGATGGAACCATCTCTCGCTAACCCAGGCACGATGGAACCATCTCCCGCTAACCCAGGCACGATGGAACCATCTCTCGCTAACCCAGGCACGATGGAACCATCTCTCGCTAACCCAGGCACGATGGAACCATCTCTCGCTAACCCAGGCACGATGGAACCATCTCTCGCTAACCCAGGCACGATGGAACCATCTCTCGCTAACCCAGGCACGATGGAACCATCTCTCGCTAACCCAGGCATGATGGAACCATCTCCAGCTAACCCAGGCACGATGGAACCATCTCTCGCTAACCCAGGCACGATGGAACCATCTCTAGTACAGCTTTTGATGCCTAGGTTATATAAAGCTGCACTAAACCCATGCTGAAAATTATCCCTTGAACTGTTGCATATTGACAGCTCTGGCCACAATATACAGGTGCATGTAACAACTGCCACTATATGCAGGTGGTTAACAACTGCCACTATATGCAGGTGGTTACAATTAACAGGTTCTTTTTCAATTGGCCACAATATAGAGGTGTTTATTACAAGTGGCCACAATATGCAGGTTCCTTTGCAAATGAATCGTACCATGCTTATTATTGCTGTGTAGGAGGTGTTTGTGCCGCTGAGTGAGCGCCGAGTGTTGTGGTACAGCTGCGGACCTACTGTCTATGATGCCTCACACATGGGGCATGCTAGGTATGCACTGTATATAGCAGGCACATGCTGCCACGTACATACCTGTATATAGCAGGTACATATGTAGGGTGCCTGGCTGTCCACGGGCCCTGCCTGGCACACATGTAGACTTGGCTCTCCATGGTGTGTATATAACCATGGCAACATTAGTAGCAGTCCACAAGCCAGGGGAGATATTTGTTCACAAGCCATTGAGTGCCATTGTCACCTCTAAATTGTCATGGTGGTGTAGGTCCGGGGGTTACTAATGACCACTATACAGGTATATCTGTTTATGTGGGTGTGGTGTGCAGGTCTTACATTACCTTTGACATTCTGCGGAGAGTGTTTGTGGACTATTTCAAGTACGATGTGTTATATGTCATGAACATCACTGACATTGACGACAAGATCATCAAGCGAGCAAGATGCAGCCACTTGTTCCAGCAGTACCTCAATGAGAGCAGGAGCCAAGACCAGCTGCTCGCTGACGTTTCTGCTGCCCTGAAGGTACCTAACTGAGGGTCATATGTATGAAGGTACCTAACTGAGGGTCATATGCATGAAGGTACCTAACTGAGGGCCATATGTATGAAGGTACCTAACTGAGGGTCATATGCATGAAGGTACCTAACTGAGGGCCATATGTATGAAGGTACCTAACTGAGGGTCATATGTATGAAGGTACCTAACTGAGGGTCATATGTATGAAGGTACCTAACTGAGGGTCATATGTATGAAGGTACCTAACTGAGGGCCATATGTATGAAGGTACCTAACTGAGGGCCATATGTATGAAGGTACCTAACTGAGGGTCATATGCATGAAGGTACCTAACTGAGGCAACACACCCTCCAACACTAGGTACAGCTAGGCAACACACCCTCCAACACTAGGTGAGGCTAGGCAACACACCCTCCAACACTAGGTACAGCTAGGCAAACACCCTCCAAACTAGGTGCAGCTAGGCAACACACCCTCCAACACTAGGTGAGGCTAGGCAACACACCCTCCAACACTAGGTGCAGCTAGGCAACACACCCTCCAACATTAGGTGCAGCTAGGCAACACCCCCCCCCCCCCCCCCCCAACACTAGGTGCAGCTAGGCAACACACCCTCCAACACTAGGTGCAGCTAGGCAACACACCCTCCAACACTAGGTGCAGCTAGGCAACACACCCTCCAACACTAGGTGCAGCTAGGCAACACACCCTCCAACACTAGGTGCAGCTAGGCAACACACCCTCCAACACTAGGTGCAGCTAGGCAACACACCCTCCAAAACTAGGTGCAGCTAGGCAACACACCCTCCAACACTAGGTGCAGCTAGGCAACACACCCTCCAACACTAGGTGCAGCTAGCCAACACTAGGTGCAGCTAGGCAACACACATCCCAACACTAGGTGCAGCTAGGCAACACACCCTCCAACACTAGGTGCAGCTAGGCAACACACCCTCCAACACTAGGTGCAGCTAGGCAACACACCCTCCAACACTAGGTGCAGCTAGGCAACACACACCCCAAAACTAGGTGCAGCTAGGCAACACACCCTCCAACACTAGGTGCAGCTAGGCAACACAATCTCCAACACTAGGTGAAGCTAGGCAACACACCCTCCAACACTAAGTGCAGTTAGGCAACACAATCTCCAACACTAGGTGCAGCTAGGCAACACAATCTCCAACACTAGGTGCAGCTAGGCAACACAATCTCCAACACTAAGTGCAGCTAGGCAACACAATCTCCAACACTAGGTGCAGCAAGGCAACACACCCTCCAACACTAAGTGCAGCTAGGCAACACATCCTCGAACACTAGGTGCAGCTAGGCAACACACCCTCCAACACTCGGTGCAGCTAGGCAACACAATCTCCAACACTAGGTGCAGCTAGGCAACACACCCTCCAACACTAAGTGCAGCTAGGCAACACATCCTCGAACACTAGGTGCAGCTAGGCAACACAATCTCCAACACTAAGTGCAGCTAGGCAACACAATCTCCAACACTAGGTACAGCTAGGCAAACACCCTCCAACACTAGGTGCAGCTAGGCAACACAATCTCCAACACTAGGTGCAGCTAGGCAACACAATCTCCAACACTAGGTGCAGCTAGGCAACACGCCCTCCAACACTAAGTGCAGCTAGGCAACACATCCTCGAACACTAGGTGCAGCTAGGCAACACACCCTCCAACACTCGGTGCAGCTAGGGAACACATCCTCGAACACTAGGTGCAGCTAGGCAACACACCCTCCAACACTAGGTGCAGCTAGGCAACACGCCCTCCAACACTAAGTGCAGCTAGCATCCTCGAACACTAGGTGCAGCTAGGCAACACACCCTCCAACACTCGGTGCAGCTAGGCAACACATCCTCGAACACTAGGTGCAGCTAGGCAACACACCCTCCAACACTAGGTGCAGCTAGGCAGCTCATGACAACACATCATATACTTTACTGTGTATAGGAGGAAATGTGGTAGATACACATACATGCATGTAGGTAGATACACTATCTCAACATGAAGTGGGGAAAAAATTGGCCTGAGGTCCAAGAAAAAAATGTGCAGAGCCCTTTTGTGTTAGCACACCTTACATTTAATGCATGTGAGTGCATTTTAGAGTTTTTCTCATACCTCAGGTTCAGCTTTAGGTAGAGACTTCATCTAAAACATTTTTCTGGTGTTATTTAGGACACAGAAAGTCATAAAAGTAATTAGAAAATCATAGAAGTACAATTACTGGTCAAGAAATTTATTTTGGACTAATATTTAACCACATATTCCAAAAAACATATCAGGTCCATTACATAAAACAAAACAAGGCTTCCTCATAGAAAAGTCCCAGGTGGCAGAAACTTGCACAGGCACAATCTGCTGCTGGATAGTGTCCTGGATATCATCAGTGCCAGATGGTCGCTGCCAGAGGTTATCTCCAGTACCAGCGCGTATCAGGTGATCCACCCGGAAGGTTCCGTCCGCATTATCATCAATGTAGAACCCAATATACCATCTCTTGTTGCTTCCCTCATCCCAGATAACAGCAAGTGGTTGGTTATGCTGGAACACAGGTTCTTCCTGTGAGATCTCTGCCTCCTGAACGGTGGTTTTGGCTCCTGTCAGTCTTTCCATGATCTCCTCACACGGAAACTCCACTGCCTCCTCTGCTTGGTAGTCATCACCTAGGATCACAGTTAGGTTCTCGATCATTTCATTCTCAGACAGTTTGTTGACCTTGTAAAGGTCCTTGTGGACATCTGAATCATGTAGATGTGTGACTCGCTGGTATTGGATCTCTTGCCTCAAGCAGGTCTTTAGCTCTGGTAAAAAAAATTTGACAAGCTCCTTCAGTTCTTTGACACATGTAACTGGTTCTCCATGTTTTTTTACATTTCACAAGAAGTTGATCGACAAAATCATTGGCCCTCACTTTCTTTTCCAGGTTATCTCTCAACCTTTGTTTCTTCTTCTCCTTCTGATTATTACTCCACGTCACCTCCATGGAGTCTAGGTGTTTTAGGACAGCAATGGTTGATCTCTCAACTTCATTGAGCTGCTTGTCCATGAGCATAAGGTCATCTTTGATCCTCTTTGCCAATGTAGAGCTGACTGGGCAGCAAGATAACCAAACTTGGCCAAGTACCTCTCCGTATTCAGGTTGTTTGTTGGCAGGTTCTTCCGTTGGTCTACAGTCAATGTATGGAGAGGAGTTGCTCGTGCAGTATCTGGGTCACTGCTCCAATACTCACGCTTGCACTGCAATTTTACACCCCTGGCGGCCTGGAGACACATTTCTCCCAGAAGAAAGTGATCGAGATCGCTTTGTGGAGCATTATGCTCCATTTTCACGTGTGTCCACTCTACATGATAAATGATAAGGGTGTCTGTCTTTTTATCAGCAAGGTCACTGCAGAGCTTGGGAAGGATGTTCACCAGCAAATCCTGGCTTGCTCTCTCGACGCAGTTGAGGAAGGGCATTGTCACCCTGTACATAAAATTAGTGAATCCTGCGATTATGAAATCGTTATCAAGGTAAATCTTACATGCTCGAACAAGAAGATTATTTAATGGTGTCTGTACGAGTAGCTGTTTGAGGTAGGGAATGCAATCGTAGACCGCACCTGCCTGGTATCCAAGTCTAGTAAAACGCTTCTCTTTGTAGAGGCTAAAGGATTTGTGTACTCCAGCCTCCTCTAGAATCAAGTCAAACTGTTCTGCTAGAGATGTTGTCTTCCCATCTCCCTCATGTGCTACAAGCTTTAGAAGAGCTGCCAGAGCTGTTTCAACAACAGATTTTTTCTGCCGAAGGAATGACTTCAACAATGGCTCTCTCTTCACAATCATTTCGCGAAGGCCACTCTTGTCCTCAATGGCAGCCATGGTCGTGAGGTTGTCGGCATCAAACCGTTCACATGTATGAGACTTACAAAGCAAGTGGTATGGCACATGCTTAGAGCCAAGTTGATCTGCCACACCTGTCTCTATCTTGAGATTTTTGCTCACAGCATCTGTCATTAGGGCATCAATCTGCTCCCAGAGATGTACAACATCCTGCTGGGGTCATCAGCAGCTACTTGCAGTCTCTTCAGGGTCTCAACAATAAGTGCCACTATCTGGTCCCTATCTTCAAAAGCAAAGAAGAGAGGACGTAGAGGGATCATCTTACACTGCAGGATTCACCATCACAGAAATTCAAGATGAGACATGGCCAATCACTATCTATTCTACTTCTCTGTGTAGTGTCAAAGTGTAGAGTCACTTTTGTTGAGGGCTTCTTGTTCACAAGGGCCTTTGCAGCTGCTACTTCCTGACAGAGAGCTTTTTTGTGCTTGAAGTTGTTGATAGATTTAGCTGAAGGCAGCACCTTTTCATACAACTTGTAGTCTTCCGATGATCGTGGTTTCTTTGAGCAGGGTGGTTGATCTGAAGGTTCTGATGGCAGTTGTAGATGATACTGGTGTCCGTACAACTTTCCAAACCACCTGTGTCGCAACACGAGCTTTCTCAACAGAAACTGCTGCCTTACAGCTCACTGTTGCAATAGCGTCTCTTATCTCATGAGTAGTGTTTCTAGATTTTCTTATGGTTGGAGCCACATTGATGCTAGCTTGGCATTCTTTGTCAATGGTGATTGGGGCATCAATTGCTCTACTTCTCTTGGAAACCGGTGTAAGCTCCAAATCTTGGTTTATGAATTCCATCTCTTCTTGTCGCTGCTCTTCCTGTCTTCTTTCTTCATCTTGGGTTGCTGTCTTTTCTTCATCATGAACCCAATCTACCTCCTGGCTCAGGAGATGATTCCTTTCACCGCACTGATCTTGATAGAAGATGGCTTCATCACCTGATAGTTTATCCATGTTCCTTCCAATGTCAAAAAGCGAGAAGTTCTTGGTGTATTTCCGTGGCCTTCTCTTCCGCTGTGGACCATCCATAGTTTATTTCGAACACGCAAAGATGACTTATTGTGGGAGCATCTGACTCGGTTTTCATAATCCTGCATGATCTGCTCAAAAGTGCCAATTTTGGCCAAATTTTGAAAATGAAGTGAACTGGGTTAAAAACAATGAAACTTTTGAATATAAACATAGCAATTTTACTTCTTTTGATATCATATTTAACCATGCAGCTTTAAAAAAATGACTATTTTAATTTTTCCCCCTAATTTGATTGAATTTTTGGGCCACCCAGGCACAAAAACACCTTGCACACTTTTATTTTACACCCTAGGCCAATTTTTCCCCCATTTCATGTTGAGATAGGTTATATAGAACACATAAAAACTCAGCCCTAGGCAAAACAAAAAAGGACCCATTTATAGCCTACTCCTAGGCCTAGTAAAGTTATGACACACTGACATGCTATAGGAGAGTCATGTGCTGGGGATGGGGGGAGTAGATGATGCAGGATCTTGGACATGCTATAGGAGAGTCATGTGCTGGGGATGGTGGGAGTAGATGATGCAGGATCTTGGACATGCTATAGGAGAGTTATGTGCTGAGGATGGGGGGAGTAGATGATGCAGGATCTTGGACATGCTATAGGAGAGTCATGTGCTGAGGATGGGGGGAGTAGATGATGCAGGATCTTGGACATGCTATAGGAGAGTCATGTGCTGGGGATGGGGGGAGTAGATGATGCAGGATCTTGGACATGCTATAGGAGAGTCATGTGCTGGGGATGGGGGGAGTAGATGATGCAGGATCTTGGACATGCTATAGGAGAGTGATGTGCTGGGGATGGTGGGAGTAGATGATGCAGGATCTTGGACATGCTATAGGAGAGTTATGTGCTGGGGATGGGGGGAGTAGATGATGCAGGATCTTGGACATGCTATAGGAGAGTCATGTGCTGGGGATGGGGGGAGTAGATGATGCAGGATCTTGGACATGCTATAGGAGAGTCATGTGCTGGGGATGGGGGGAGTAGATGATGCAGGATCTTGGACATGCTATAGGAGAGTGATGTGCTGGGGATGGTGGGAGTAGATGATGCAGGATCTTGGACATGCTATAGGAGAGTTATGTGCTGGGGATGGGGGGAGTAGATGATGCAGGATCTTGGACATGCTATAGGAGAGTTATGTGCTGGGGATGGGGGGAGTAGATGATGCAGAATCTTGGACATGCTATAGGAGAGTTATGTGCTAGGGATGGGGGGAGTAGATGATGCAGGATCTTGGACATGCTATAGGAGAGTTATGTGCTACAGATGGGGGGAGTAGAGATGATGCAGGATCTTGGACATGCTATAGGAGAGTTATGTGCTAGGGATGGGGGGAGTAGAGATGATGCAGGATCTTGGACATGCTATAGGAGAGTCATGTGCTGGGGATGGTGGGAGTAGATGATGCAGGATCTTGGACATGCTATAGGAGAGTCATGTGCTGGGGATGGTGGGAGTAGATGATGCAGGATCTTGGACATGCTATAGGAGAGTTATGTGCTGAGGATGGTGGGAGTAGATGATGCAGGATCTTGGACATGCTATAGGAGAGTTATGTGCTGAGGATGGTGGGAGTAGATGATCAGGATCTTGGACATGCTATAGGAGAGTCATGTGCTAAGGATGGGGGGAGTAGATGATGCAGGATCTTGACCAAATTTTACCGCTGTAACTGTTTGCGGAGGCTACCTGTTTACTACTTTAGTGAAGCATTCATGGCTTTGCTGGAAGTGTTTAGGTCTGCTGGTACCTTAATGAAGGATTCAAGGCTTGCTGGAAGTGTTGAGGTCTGCTGGTACCTTAGTGAAGGATTCAAGGCATGTGACTCTAATGTAGCTGAGATAATGAGCTATTTTTCCAAGATTTAAAACTAGGTGTCAAGCCAGTGTAGTTAGGCACTCCCCAATATTAATTAATAATAACTATGTTTGCATATATTATGTGTGGGTGTGTAGGCCTTCGAGGAAAAGGCGCAGAGAGAGTTGGATGCAGACAAGAAGCTGATGATGCAGAACATCTTGGCAAGTATATATGCTCTGTGCAAACATTGACTTACATGTAGGTGCTGTGTTGCTATGGTAACATTGCTAGAGAGCTGCTGAAAGCACGGTGGAGCAGATTGGTAGAGGAGCCATGTTAGAGGAGGAGATGAAGCTGTCCATGGAGCTGGTGAGAGATCCTCTCTCAGCATGGCTGGACAGCAAGGTAACTGGGCCGTGGTAACTGGGCCATACTACTACAACTGTCGGTGTCAGCTTTATAATGTCATGTCTCGAGAATATGACAGTGTTTCGAGGAGAATATAACAGTCTGTGTTGTCTGCCTGCCTGTCTGTGTATATGTCTGGCTGTCTGTGTATATGTCTGGCTGTCTGTGTATATGCATGTCTGCCTGTCTGTGTATATGCATGTCTGCCTGTCTGTGTATATGCATGCCTGCCTGTCTGTGTATATGCATGTCTGGCTGTCTGTGTATATGCATGTCTGGCTGTCTGTGTATATGCATGCCTGCCTGTCTGTGTATATGCATGTCTGCCTGTCTGTGTATATGCATGTCTGGCTGTCTGTGTATATGCATGTCTGGCTGTCTGTGTATATGCATGTCTGGCTGTCTGTGTATATGCATGTCTGGCTGTCTGTGTATATGCATGTCTGGCTGTCTGTGTATATGCATGTCTGTGTATATGCATGTCTGGCTGTCTGTGTATATGCATGCATGCCTGTCTGTGTATATGCATGTCTGCCTGTCTGTGTATATGCATGCATGCCTGTCTGTGTATATGCATGTCTGGCTGTCTGTGTATATGCATGTCTGGCTGTCTGTGTATATGCATGTCTGGCTGTCTGTGTATATGCATGTCTGCCTGTCTGTGTATATGCATGTCTGGCTGTCTGTGTATATGCATGTCTGGCTGTCTGTGTATATGCATGCATGCCTGTCTGTGTATATGCATGTCTGCCTGTCTGTGTATATGCATGCCTGCCTGTCTGTGTATATGCATGTCTGGCTGGCTGTGTATATGCATGTCTGGCTGTCTGTGTATATGCATGTCTGGCTGTCTGTGTATATGCATGTCTGGCTGTCTGTGTATATGTCTGGCTGTCTGTGTATATGCATGTCTGGCTGTCTGTGTATATGCATGTCTGGCTGTCTGTGTATATGCATGCATTCCTGTCTGTGTATATGCATGTCTGCCTGTCTGTGTATATGCATGCCTGCCTGTCTGTGTATATGCATGCCTGCCTGTCTGTGTATATGCATGTCTGGCTGTCTGTGTATCTGCCTGTCTGTGTATATGCATGCCTGGCTGTCTGTGTATATGCATGTCTGGCTGTCTGTGTATATGCATGTCTGGCTGTCTGTGTATATGCATGTCTGGCTGTCTGTGTATATGCATGCCTGCCTGTCTGTGTATATGCATGTCTGGCTGTCTGTGTATATGCATGTCTGCCTGTCTGTGTATATGCATGTCTGCCTGTCTGTGTATATGCATGCATGCCTGTCTGTGTATATGCATGTCTGGCTGTCTGTGTATATGCATGTCTGGCTGTCTGTGTATATGCATGTCTGGCTGTCTGTGTATATGCATGTCTGGCTGTCTGTGTATATACATGTCTGGCTGTCTGTGTATATGCATGCCTGCCTGTCTGTGTATATGCATGTCTGCCTGTCTGTTGTCTGGCTGGCTGTCGTGTGTGTGACTTTGTAGTTCGGCAAGACTGTGACGGACCACTCCATCTTCTCTTCTCTGACTCAGTACTGGGAGGAGCAATATCATGTTGACATGGCCTCACTAAATGCAAGTGTAGTAGCAACACAGCGCTTATGCAGAGTTAACCGAAGTAACATGAGTTGCATCAAGTATATCATATAACACATGAGTTGTGCATGTGTAGTGCTAGTCCTAGTTACCAGCCTGCAGTCCACATAGTGTGAATGTCTGCCTACACTGCATGCACTATATGTGTGTGTGTGTGTGTGTGTGTGTTGGGATGGGTGTGTGGGTGGGTCACGCTGTGTTGTGTGCGCAGGTGCAGCCCCCAGACGTGTTGACGCGAGTCAGCGAGTATGTGCCTGAAGTGGTCAACTATGTCCAGCGGATCATGGACCAAGGCTTTGGGTAAGCTACTATATCAGGGTGGGTATGGTCTGGTGGTGGTTGAGATAGGCTATTGGTCGTTCTCCACCAATCAGATTAACATCTCGGCATGTGACGTGTAGACCTTCACAGCATGCAGAAGGAGGCCACTGATCCGACACAGCAGGACAGGAAGGTGTGTGGATGATGATCTTCTTGCTCCTCATAAAATCATCTATTTTCCAACATCACATTCCGTTACTCAGCTACATACATACATACATACATACAGATTACCCTTCCTAAACCTGCACAGAGGATAGTGAGCATATATATTCATTGTGTACATGCACAGAGGATAGTGAGCATATATATTCATTGTGTGCATGCACAGAGGATAGTGAGCATATATATTCATTGTGTGCATACACAGAGGATAGTGAGCATATATATTCATTGTGTACATGCACAGAGGATAGTGAGCATATATATTCATTGTGTACATGCACAGAGGATAGTGAGCATATATATTCATTGTGTACATGCACAGAGGATAGTGAGCATATATATTCATTGTGTGCATGCACAGAGGATAGTGAGCATATATATTCATTGTGTGCATGCACAGAGGATAGTGAGCATATATATTCATTGTGTACATGCACAGAGGATAGTGAGCATATATATTCATTGTGTGCATGCACAGAGGATAGTGAGCATATATATTCATTGTGTGCATGCACAGAGGATAGTGAGCATATATATTCATTGTGTGCATGCACAGAGGATAGTGAGCATATATATTCATTGTGTGCATGCACAGAGGATAGTGAGCATATATATTCATTGTGTGCATGCACAGAGGATAGTGAGCATATATATTCATTGTGTGCCTGCACAGAGGATAGTGAGCATATATATTCATTGTGTGCATGCACAGAGGATAGTGAGCATATATATTCATTGTGTGCCTGCACAGAGGATAGTGAGCATATATATTCATTGTGTACATGCACAGAGGATAGTGAGCATATATATTCATTGTGTGCATGCACAGAGGATAGTGAGCATATATATTCATTGTGTGCATACACAGAGGATAGTGAGCATATATATTCATTGTGTACATGCACAGAGGATAGTGAGCATATATATTCATTGTGTGCATGCACAGAGGATAGTGAGCATATATATTCATTGTGTGCCTGCACAGAGGATAGTGAGCATATATATTCATTGTGTACATGCACAGAGGATAGTGAGCATATATATTCATTGTGTGCATACACAGAGGATAGTGAGCATATATATTCATTGTGTACATACACAGAGGATAGTGAGCATATATATTCATTGTGTGCCTGCACAGAGGATAGTGAGCATATATATTCATTGTGTACATGCACAGAGGATAGTGAGCATATATATTCATTGTGTGCATGCACAGAGGATAGTGAGCATATATATTCATTGTGTGCCTGCACAGAGGATAGTGAGCATATATATTCATTGTGTGCATACACAGAGGATAGTGAGCATATATATTCATTGTGTACATGCACAGAGGATAGTGAGCATATATATTCATTGTGTACATGCACAGAGGATAGTGAGCATATATATTCATTGTGTGCATGCACAGAGGATAGTGAGCATATATATTCATTGTGTGCCTGCACAGAGGATAGTGAGCATATATATTCATTGTGTGCCTGCACAGAGGATAGTGAGCATATATATTCATTGTGTACATGCACAGAGGATAGTGAGCATATATATTCATTGTGTACATGCACAGAGGATAGTGAGCATATATATTCATTGTGTACATGCACAGAGGATAGTGAGCATATATATTCATTGTGTACATGCACAGAGGATAGTGAGCATATATATTCATTGTGTACATGCACAGAGGATAGTGAGCATATATATTCATTGTGTGCATACACAGAGGATAGTGAGCATATATATTCATTGTGTGCATACACAGAGGATAGTGAGCATATATATTCATTGTGTACATGCACAGAGGATAGTGAGCATATATATTCATTGTGTGCATGCACAGAGGATAGTGAGCATATATATTCATTGTGTGCATGCACAGAGGATAGTGAGCATATATATTCATTGTGTACATGCACAGAGGATAGTGAGCATATATATTCATTGTGTACATGCACAGAGGATAGTGAGCATATATATTCATTGTGTGCATGCACAGAGGATAGTGAGCATATATATTCATTGTGTACATGCACAGAGGATAGTGAGCATATATATTCATTGTGTACATGCACAGAGGATAGTGAGCATATATATTCATTGTGTGCATGCACAGAGGATAGTGAGCATATATATTCATTGTGTGCATGCACAGAGGATAGTGAGCATATATATTCATTGTGTGCATGCACAGAGGATAGTGAGCATATATATTCATTGTGTACATGCACAGAGGATAGTGAGCATATATATTCATTGTGTACATGCACAGAGGATAGTGAGCATATATATTCATTGTGTACATGCACAGAGGATAGTGAGCATATATATTCATTGTGTGCATGCACAGAGGATAGTGAGCATATATATTCATTGTGTGCATGCACAGAGGATAGTGAGCATATATATTCATTGTGTGCCTGCACAGAGGATAGTGAGCATATATATTCATTGTGTGCATGCACAGAGGATAGTGAGCATATATATTCATTGTGTGCATACACAGAGGATAGTGAGCATATATATTCATTGTGTGCATGCACAGAGGATAGTGAGCATATATATTCATTGTGTGCATGCACAGAGGATAGTGAGCATATATATTCATTGTGTACATACACAGAGGATAGTGAGCATATATATTCATTGTGTGCATGCACAGAGGATAGTGAGCATATATATTCATTGTGTGCATGCACAGAGGATAGTGAGCATATATATTCATTGTGTACATGCACAGAGGATAGTGAGCATATATATTCATTGTGTGCATGCACAGAGGATAGTGAGCATATATATTCATTGTGTGCATGCACAGAGGATAGTGAGCATATATATTCATTGTGTACCTGCACAGAGGATAGTGAGCATATATATTCATTGTGTACATGCACAGAGGATAGTGAGCATATATATTCATTGTGTGCATGCACAGAGGATAGTGAGCATATATATTCATTGTGTGCCTGCACAGAGGATAGTGAGCATATATATTCATTGTGTGCATGCACAGAGGATAGTGAGCATATATATTCATTGTGTACATGCACAGAGGATAGTGAGCATATATATTCATTGTGTGCATACACAGAGGATAGTGAGCATATATATTCATTGTGTGCATGCACAGAGGATAGTGAGCATATATATTCATTGTGTACATGCACAGAGGATAGTGAGCATATATATTCATTGTGTACATGCACAGAGGATAGTGAGCATATATATTCATTGTGTACATGCACAGAGGATAGTGAGCATATATATTCATTGTGTGCATGCACAGAGGATAGTGAGCATATATATTCATTGTGTGCATGCACAGAGGATAGTGAGCATATATATTCATTGTGTGCATGCACAGAGGATAGTGAGCATATATATTCATTGTGTACATGCACAGAGGATAGTGAGCATATATATTCATTGTGTGCATGCACAGAGGATAGTGAGCATATATATTCATTGTGTACATGCACAGAGGATAGTGAGCATATATATTCATTGTGTACATGCACAGAGGATAGTGAGCATATATATTCATTGTGTACATGCACAGAGGATAGTGAGCATATATATTCATTGTGTACATGCACAGAGGATAGTGAGCATATATATTCATTGTGTACATGCACAGAGGATAGTGAGCATATATATTCATTGTGTGCATGCACAGAGGATAGTGAGCATATATATTCATTGTGTACATGCACAGAGGATAGTGAGCATATATATTCATTGTGTGCCTGCACAGAGGATAGTGAGCATATATATTCATTGTGTACATGCACAGAGGATAGTGAGCATATATATTCATTGTGTGCATGCACAGAGGATAGTGAGCATATATATTCATTGTGTGCCTGCACAGAGGATAGTGAGCATATATATTCATTGTGTGCATACACAGAGGATAGTGAGCATATATATTCATTGTGTGCATGCACAGAGGATAGTGAGCATATATATTCATTGTGTACATGCACAGAGGATAGTGAGCATATATATTCATTGTGTGCATGCACAGAGGATAGTGAGCATATATATTCATTGTGTGCATGCACAGAGGATAGTGAGCATATATATTCATTGTGTGCATGCACAGAGGATAGTGAGCATATATATTCATTGTGTGCATACACAGAGGATAGTGAGCATATATATTCATTGTGTACATGCACAGAGGATAGTGAGCATATATATTCATTGTGTACATACACAGAGGATAGTGAGCATATATATTCATTGTGTACATGCACAGAGGATAGTGAGCATATATATTCATTGTGTACATGCACAGAGGATAGTGAGCATATATATTCATTGTGTGCATGCACAGAGGATAGTGAGCATATATATTCATTGTGTGCATGCACAGAGGATAGTGAGCATATATATTCATTGTGTACATGCACAGAGGATAGTGAGCATATATATTCATTGTGTACATGCACAGAGGATAGTGAGCATATATATTCATTGTGTACATGCACAGAGGATAGTGAGCATATATATTCATTGTGTGCATACACAGAGGATAGTGAGCATATATATTCATTGTGTGCCTGCACAGAGGATAGTGAGCATATATATTCATTGTGTGCATGCACAGAGGATAGTGAGCATATATATTCATTGTGTGCATGCACAGAGGATAGTGAGCATATATATTCATTGTGTACATGCACAGAGGATAGTGAGCATATATATTCATTGTGTACATGCACAGAGGATAGTGAGCATATATATTCATTGTGTGCATGCACAGAGGATAGTGAGCATATATATTCATTGTGTACATGCACAGAGGATAGTGAGCATATATATTCATTGTGTGCCTGCACAGAGGATAGTGAGCATATATATTCATTGTGTACATGCACAGAGGATAGTGAGCATATATATTCATTGTGTGCCTGCACAGAGGATAGTGAGCATATATATTCATTGTGTGCATGCACAGAGGATAGTGAGCATATATATTCATTGTGTACATGCACAGAGGATAGTGAGCATATATATTCATTGTGTGCATGCACAGAGGATAGTGAGCATATATATTCATTGTGTGCATGCACAGAGGATAGTGAGCATATATATTCATTGTGTGCATGCACAGAGGATAGTGAGCATATATATTCATTGTGTGCCTGCACAGAGGATAGTGAGCATATATATTCATTGTGTACATGCATTCATTGTGTACATGCACAGAGGATAGTGAGCATATATATTCATTGTGTGCATGCACAGAGGATAGTGAGCATATATATTCATTGTGTGCATGCACAGAGGATAGTGAGCATATATATTCATTGTGTACATGCACAGAGGATAGTGAGCATATATATTCATTGTGTACATGCACAGAGGATAGTGAGCATATATATTCATTGTGTGCATGCACAGAGGATAGTGAGCATATATATTCATTGTGTACATGCACAGAGGATAGTGAGCATATATATTCATTGTGTGCATGCACAGAGGATAGTGAGCATATATATTCATTGTGTGCATGCACAGAGGATAGTGAGCATATATATTCATTGTGTGCATACACAGAGGATAGTGAGCATATATATTCATTGTGTACATACACAGAGGATAGTGAGCATATATATTCATTGTGTGCATGCACAGAGGATAGTGAGCATATATATTCATTGTGTGCATACACAGAGGATAGTGAGCATATATATTCATTGTGTACATGCACAGAGGATAGTGAGCATATATATTCATTGTGTGCATGCACAGAGGATAGTGAGCATATATATTCATTGTGTGCATGCACAGAGGATAGTGAGCATATATATTCATTGTGTGCCTGCACAGAGGATAGTGAGCATATATATTCATTGTGTGCATGCACAGAGGATAGTGAGCATATATATTCATTGTGTGCATGCACAGAGGATAGTGAGCATATATATTCATTGTGTACATGCACAGAGGATAGTGAGCATATATATTCATTGTGTGCATGCACAGAGGATAGTGAGCATATATATTCATTGTGTGCCTGCACAGAGGATAGTGAGCATATATATTCATTGTGTGCCTGCACAGAGGATAGTGAGCATATATATTCATTGTGTACATGCACAGAGGATAGTGAGCATATATATTCATTGTGTACATGCACAGAGGATAGTGAGCATATATATTCATTGTGTGCCTGCACAGAGGATAGTGAGCATATATATTCATTGTGTGCATGCACAGAGGATAGTGAGCATATATATTCATTGTGTGCATGCACAGAGGATAGTGAGCATATATATTCATTGTGTGCATGCACAGAGGATAGTGAGCATATATATTCATTGTGTACATGCACAGAGGATAGTGAGCATATATATTCATTGTGTACATGCACAGAGGATAGTGAGCATATATATTCATTGTGTACATGCACAGAGGATAGTGAGCATATATATTCATTGTGTGCATACACAGAGGATAGTGAGCATATATATTCATTGTGTGCCTGCACAGAGGATAGTGAGCATATATATTCATTGTGTGCATGCACAGAGGATAGTGAGCATATATATTCATTGTGTACATGCACAGAGGATAGTGAGCATATATATTCATTGTGTACATGCACAGAGGATAGTGAGCATATATATTCATTGTGTGCATGCACAGAGGATAGTGAGCATATATATTCATTGTGTGCCTGCACAGAGGATAGTGAGCATATATATTCATTGTGTACATACACAGAGGATAGTGAGCATATATATTCATTGTGTACATACACAGAGGATAGTGAGCATATATATTCATTGTGTGCATGCACAGAGGATAGTGAGCATATATATTCATTGTGTACATGCACAGAGGATAGTGAGCATATATATTCATTGTGTGCATGCACAGAGGATAGTGAGCATATATATTCATTGTGTGCCTGCACAGAGGATAGTGAGCATATATATTCATTGTGTACATGCACAGAGGATAGTGAGCATATATATTCATTGTGTGCATGCACAGAGGATAGTGAGCATATATATTCATTGTGTACATACACAGAGGATAGTGAGCATATATATTCATTGTGTGCCTGCACAGAGGATAGTGAGCATATATATTCATTGTGTGCATACACAGAGGATAGTGAGCATATATATTCATTGTGTGCATGCACAGAGGATAGTGAGCATATATATTCATTGTGTACATACACAGAGGATAGTGAGCATATATATTCATTGTGTGCATGCACAGAGGATAGTGAGCATATATATTCATTGTGTACATGCACAGAGGATAGTGAGCATATATATTCATTGTGTGCATGCACAGAGGATAGTGAGCATATATATTCATTGTGTGCCTGCACAGAGGATAGTGAGCATATATATTCATTGTGTACATGCACAGAGGATAGTGAGCATATATATTCATTGTGTGCATGCACAGAGGATAGTGAGCATATATATTCATTGTGTACATGCACAGAGGATAGTGAGCATATATATTCATTGTGTACATGCACAGAGGATAGTGAGCATATATATTCATTGTGTACATGCACAGAGGATAGTGAGCATATATATTCATTGTGTGCATGCACAGAGGATAGTGAGCATATATATTCATTGTGTGCATGCACAGAGGATAGTGAGCATATATATTCATTGTGTACATGCACAGAGGATAGTGAGCATATATATTCATTGTGTACATACACAGAGGATAGTGAGCATATATATTCATTGTGTACATGCACAGAGGATAGTGAGCATATATATTCATTGTGTACATGCACAGAGGATAGTGAGCATATATATTCATTGTGTGCATGCACAGAGGATAGTGAGCATATATATTCATTGTGTGCCTGCACAGAGGATAGTGAGCATATATATTCATTGTGTGCATGCACAGAGGATAGTGAGCATATATATTCATTGTGTGCCTGCACAGAGGATAGTGAGCATATATATTCATTGTGTACATGCACAGAGGATAGTGAGCATATATATTCATTGTGTACATGCACAGAGGATAGTGAGCATATATATTCATTGTGTACCTGCACAGAGGATAGTGAGCATATATATTCATTGTGTGCATGCACAGAGGATAGTGAGCATATATATTCATTGTGTGCATGCACAGAGGATAGTGAGCATATATATTCATTGTGTGCATGCACAGAGGATAGTGAGCATATATATTCATTGTGTACATGCACAGAGGATAGTGAGCATATATATTCATTGTGTGCATGCACAGAGGATAGTGAGCATATATATTCATTGTGTGCATGCACAGAGGATAGTGAGCATATATATACATTGTGTGCATGCACAGAGGATAGTGAGCATATATATTCATTGTGTGCATGCACAGAGGATAGTGAGCATATATATTCATTGTGTACATGCACAGAGGATAGTGAGCATATATATTCATTGTGTGCATGCACAGAGGATAGTGAGCATATATATTCATTGTGTGCATACACAGAGGATAGTGAGCATATATATTCATTGTGTGCATGCACAGAGGATAGTGAGCATATATATTCATTGTGTACATGCACAGAGGATAGTGAGCATATATATTCATTGTGTGCCTGCACAGAGGATAGTGAGCATATATATTCATTGTGTGCCTGCACAGAGGATAGTGAGCATATATATTCATTGTGTGCATGCACAGAGGATAGTGAGCATATATATTCATTGTGTACATGCACAGAGGATAGTGAGCATATATATTCATTGTGTGCATGCACAGAGGATAGTGAGCATATATATTCATTGTGTACATGCACAGAGGATAGTGAGCATATATATTCATTGTGTACATGCACAGAGGATAGTGAGCATATATATTCATTGTGTGCATGCACAGAGGATAGTGAGCATATATATTCATTGTGTGCATGCACAGAGGATAGTGAGCATATATATTCATTGTGTGCATGCACAGAGGATAGTGAGCATATATATTCATTGTGTACATGCACAGAGGATAGTGAGCATATATATTCATTGTGTGCATACACAGAGGATAGTGAGCATATATATTCATTGTGTGCCTGCACAGAGGATAGTGAGCATATATATTCATTGTGTGCATGCACAGAGGATAGTGAGCATATATATTCATTGTGTGCATGCACAGAGGATAGTGAGCATATATATTCATTGTGTACATGCACAGAGGATAGTGAGCATATATATTCATTGTGTGCATGCACAGAGGATAGTGAGCATATATATTCATTGTGTACCTGCACAGAGGATAGTGAGCATATATATTCATTGTGTACATGCACAGAGGATAGTGAGCATATATATTCATTGTGTACATGCACAGAGGATAGTGAGCATATATATTCATTGTGTACATGCACAGAGGATAGTGAGCATATATATTCATTGTGTACATGCACAGAGGATAGTGAGCATATATATTCATTGTGTACATGCACAGAGGATAGTGAGCATATATATTCATTGTGTGCCTGCACAGAGGATAGTGAGCATATATATTCATTGTGTGCATGCACAGAGGATAGTGAGCATATATATTCATTGTGTACATGCACAGAGGATAGTGAGCATATATATTCATTGTGTGCATGCACAGAGGATAGTGAGCATATATATTCATTGTGTGCATGCACAGAGGATAGTGAGCATATATATTCATTGTGTGCATGCACAGAGGATAGTGAGCATATATATTCATTGTGTGCATGCACAGAGGATAGTGAGCATATATATTCATTGTGTACATGCACAGAGGATAGTGAGCATATATATTCATTGTGTACATGCACAGAGGATAGTGAGCATATATATTCATTGTGTACATGCACAGAGGATAGTGAGCATATATATTCATTGTGTGCATGCACAGAGGATAGTGAGCATATATATTCATTGTGTACATGCACAGAGGATAGTGAGCATATATATTCATTGTGTACATGCACAGAGGATAGTGAGCATATATATTCATTGTGTACATGCACAGAGGATAGTGAGCATATATATTCATTGTGTGCATGCACAGAGGATAGTGAGCATATATATTCATTGTGTACATGCACAGAGGATAGTGAGCATATATATTCATTGTGTACATGCACAGAGGATAGTGAGCATATATATTCATTGTGTGCATGCACAGAGGATAGTGAGCATATATATTCATTGTGTGCCTGCACAGAGGATAGTGAGCATATATATTCATTGTGTGCATGCACAGAGGATAGTGAGCATATATATTCATTGTGTACATGCACAGAGGATAGTGAGCATATATATTCATTGTGTGCATGCACAGAGGATAGTGAGCATATATATTCATTGTGTACATGCACAGAGGATAGTGAGCATATATATTCATTGTGTGCATGCACAGAGGATAGTGAGCATATATATTCATTGTGTGCATGCACAGAGGATAGTGAGCATATATATTCATTGTGTACATGCACAGAGGATAGTGAGCATATATATTCATTGTGTGCCTGCACAGAGGATAGTGAGCATATATATTCATTGTGTACATGCACAGAGGATAGTGAGCATATATATTCATTGTGTGCATGCACAGAGGATAGTGAGCATATATATTCATTGTGTACATGCACAGAGGATAGTGAGCATATATATTCATTGTGTACATACACAGAGGATAGTGAGCATATATATTCATTGTGTACCTGCACAGAGGATAGTGAGCATATATATTCATTGTGTACATGCACAGAGGATAGTGAGCATATATATTCATTGTGTACATGCACAGAGGATAGTGAGCATATATATTCATTGTGTACATACACAGAGGATAGTGAGCATATATATTCATTGTGTACATGCACAGAGGATAGTGAGCATATATATTCATTGTGTACATGCACAGAGGATAGTGAGCATATATATTCATTGTGTGCCTGCACAGAGGATAGTGAGCATATACAGTAGCGGCCAAAAAAAACTTTACGTACCGTTGCGTTGGGTAAACGTTCAACGCTTCTACGTTTCTTAAGAAACGCTCAAGCAACGCTCAAGGAACGCACAGATAACGCTCAAGCAACGTATTGCGAACGCAACGCACGAACCGTTATTTAATTACCCGAAACGCGCAATCAACATTCGGTATCCTACACCACGTGTTCGATAGAGCGCGTAAAGTCAAGTCAGTCGGCTTACTGTTGATTACTGTTCTGTTTTGTTGCAGCTTCTACTTTTGATTTGTCCTGGGAATGGCTCACAGAAGAACTCTCGCTGCTACCTTCGCTCTGAGCAGTAAGTGTAACACTAGGTAGAACTCCAATGGCTTGAACTTCTAGCGCCTATCTGTGGTAGTGACCCAGCCTTTACACTTCAGTCTAGTTGTTAGTGTTACATACAGTATTTAAAACGAAACCCCCCAAAATAAAAGCTAGAACAGTGGATCCAGTAATGATAATTATGCTGACTATTGTTTGGTCTTCTGGCAGAATGAAAGTTCTGGGTGGCTGTACCAAGCAGCAATGTTTTAGGGTGCTCCTCAATGGGAGTGGGAGGCCAAGGCAGTGAGGGTGATATATAATGGCAAGATTTCAGCTATTGTTAAGTTTTAAATCAAATGCTTTAAATCAAGTTCATGTGTGATTTACTATTTTGAAATGCAGTTACCAGGCAGCCATGGAGGAAGAATTCAAGCGTCATGGAAGACGAGGATTACAGTTCTTCACTCTACATCTGTGGTGGCGGGGTCAGGACTGGACTTGTTCAATAACTATATAGTTGTTGTTGAAATTATCATTATTTTATATCTTCTTATTGATAATTTAATAAGAAAATTTAACACCTCTAGCTACCCAACACACGAAAGTTTTGCCAACTTGATATCACAAGTGATTTCCAAATAAACCTCCCCGTGGCCCAACCCTCCAGGTGTCTGTTCTATATACTTCTGACATCTACAGTTAATCAAAATTGTGTTATGCTGTCCACCAATTCAGCTTTGGACTTGGGCTTCACTTCTCTCCTGATGTACTCTTTCAAACTCGTGTCACAGGTCTTCAATGGGGTTGGCATCTTGAAACTCAGGAGGCATCCTCCATCAATTTATATCGAACTCCTTAGCCAGCCTGGATGTACGTTTGGGGTCAGTGTCCTGCATGAAGAGGTGATGGGAGCAAACATCCTTTACAAAGGGTAAAAAGGGTCTAGTGAAGAATTTGAACAAAAAGTGGGGCTCTCATAATACTGGCCCACACATTTACCTTCACCAAATGTTTCACGCTATAATAAAATTAACAGGTTTAAAACACCAGAGTATAAATCTACACCTTATTACACACATCAGCACATTGGCTCTAACCAAAATACCATCAAGACTCAGGCCTAGATTATCATTAGCCACTAACAACCAACATAGCTTCAGTGTGACACAGAAAGCTTCTACACTAGATATTAACTTTCACATAGTTCCATCCCAAAACTAGTTGTAATAAAAAACTCCGCTCCATGGCTGTGAGGCGATACCAGTCTCGCAGTGCTTGACAAAACTGGACGCTTTGCCTTGTTGCTGTCAGGCCCTCCTTCAAAATACAGACGATAGCTGCAGCCTTGAATCCTCTAGATCCTAAAGAATAAAATTCTATTAAGAAGGCATCTTGATTCTGAAAGAATAACCGCTAGAGCAACGACAGTTAGCCTTTCTCCGGCCTTCGTCGATCTGGCATGCGCTGGAGAAATTCAATTTTACAACGCTCAATTAACGATCCCTAAACGTTTTGGGCCAACGTTTAGCGAACGTATGGCAAACGTTTGGCGAACGTTCGGCGAACGTATGCCTAACGGTACAGCAACGCTGCGACTCAAACGTACCACAAACGTCCAACGCAAACGGTACGTAAAGGTTTTTTTGGCCTCTACTGTATATTCATTGTGTGCATGCACAGAGGATAGTGAGCATATATATTCATTGTGTGCCTGCACAGAGGATAGTGAGCATATATATTCATTGTGTGCCTGCACAGAGGATAGTGAGCATATATATTCATTGTGTACATGCACAGAGGATAGTGAGCATATATATTCATTGTGTGCATGCACAGAGGATAGTGAGCATATATATTCATTGTGTACATGCACAGAGGATAGTGAGCATATATATTCATTGTGTACATGCACAGAGGATAGTGAGCATATATATTCATTGTGTGCATGCACAGAGGATAGTGAGCATATATATTCATTGTGTACATGCACAGAGGATAGTGAGCATATATATTCATTGTGTACATGCACAGAGGATAGTGAGCATATATATTCATTGTGTGCATGCACAGAGGATAGTGAGCATATATATTCATTGTGTACATGCACAGAGGATAGTGAGCATATATATTCATTGTGTACATGCACAGAGGATAGTGAGCATATATATTCATTGTGTGCATGCACAGAGGATAGTGAGCATATATATTCATTGTGTGCCTGCACAGAGGATAGTGAGCATATATATTCATTGTGTGCATGCACAGAGGATAGTGAGCATATATATTCATTGTGTGCATGCACAGAGGATAGTGAGCATATATATTCATTGTGTGCATGCACAGAGGATAGTGAGCATATATATTCATTGTGTACATACACAGAGGATAGTGAGCATATATATTCATTGTGTACATGCACAGAGGATAGTGAGCATATATATTCATTGTGTGCATGCACAGAGGATAGTGAGCATATATATTCATTGTGTGCATGCACAGAGGATAGTGAGCATATATATTCATTGTGTACATGCACAGAGGATAGTGAGCATATATATTCATTGTGTGCATGCACAGAGGATAGTGAGCATATATATTCATTGTGTTCATGCACAGAGGATAGTGAGCATATATATTCATTGTGTACCTGCACAGAGGATAGTGAGCATATATATTCATTGTGTGCATGCACAGAGGATAGTGAGCATATATATTCATTGTGTGCCTGCACAGAGGATAGTGAGCATATATATTCATTGTGTGCATGCACAGAGGATAGTGAGCATATATATTCATTGTGTGCCTGCACAGAGGATAGTGAGCATATATATTCATTGTGTACATACACAGAGGATAGTGAGCATATATATTCATTGTGTGCCTGCACAGAGGATAGTGAGCATATATATTCATTGTGTACATGCACAGAGGATAGTGAGCATATATATTCATTGTGTACATGCACAGAGGATAGTGAGCATATATATTCATTGTGTGCATGCACAGAGGATAGTGAGCATATATATTCATTGTGTGCATGCACAGAGGATAGTGAGCATATATATTCATTGTGTACATGCACAGAGGATAGTGAGCATATATATTCATTGTGTACATGCACAGAGGATAGTGAGCATATATATTCATTGTGTACATACACAGAGGATAGTGAGCATATATATTCATTGTGTACATGCACAGAGGATAGTGAGCATATATATTCATTGTGTACATGCACAGAGGATAGTGAGCATATATATTCATTGTGTGCATGCACAGAGGATAGTGAGCATATATATTCATTGTGTGCCTGCACAGAGGATAGTGAGCATATATATTCATTGTGTGCATGCACAGAGGATAGTGAGCATATATATTCATTGTGTGCCTGCACAGAGGATAGTGAGCATATATATTCATTGTGTACATGCACAGAGGATAGTGAGCATATATATTCATTGTGTACATGCACAGAGGATAGTGAGCATATATATTCATTGTGTACCTGCACAGAGGATAGTGAGCATATATATTCATTGTGTGCATGCACAGAGGATAGTGAGCATATATATTCATTGTGTGCATGCACAGAGGATAGTGAGCATATATATTCATTGTGTGCATGCACAGAGGATAGTGAGCATATATATTCATTGTGTACATGCACAGAGGATAGTGAGCATATATATTCATTGTGTGCATGCACAGAGGATAGTGAGCATATATATTCATTGTGTGCATGCACAGAGGATAGTGAGCATATATATACATTGTGTGCATGCACAGAGGATAGTGAGCATATATATTCATTGTGTGCATGCACAGAGGATAGTGAGCATATATATTCATTGTGTACATGCACAGAGGATAGTGAGCATATATATTCATTGTGTGCATGCACAGAGGATAGTGAGCATATATATTCATTGTGTGCATACACAGAGGATAGTGAGCATATATATTCATTGTGTGCATGCACAGAGGATAGTGAGCATATATATTCATTGTGTACATGCACAGAGGATAGTGAGCATATATATTCATTGTGTGCCTGCACAGAGGATAGTGAGCATATATATTCATTGTGTGCCTGCACAGAGGATAGTGAGCATATATATTCATTGTGTGCATGCACAGAGGATAGTGAGCATATATATTCATTGTGTACATGCACAGAGGATAGTGAGCATATATATTCATTGTGTGCATGCACAGAGGATAGTGAGCATATATATTCATTGTGTACATGCACAGAGGATAGTGAGCATATATATTCATTGTGTACATGCACAGAGGATAGTGAGCATATATATTCATTGTGTGCATGCACAGAGGATAGTGAGCATATATATTCATTGTGTACATGCACAGAGGATAGTGAGCATATATATTCATTGTGTACATGCACAGAGGATAGTGAGCATATATATTCATTGTGTACATGCACAGAGGATAGTGAGCATATATATTCATTGTGTACATGCACAGAGGATAGTGAGCATATATATTCATTGTGTACATGCACAGAGGATAGTGAGCATATATATTCATTGTGTACATGCACAGAGGATAGTGAGCATATATATTCATTGTGTGCCTGCACAGAGGATAGTGAGCATATATATTCATTGTGTGCATGCACAGAGGATAGTGAGCATATATATTCATTGTGTACATGCACAGAGGATAGTGAGCATATATATTCATTGTGTGCATGCACAGAGGATAGTGAGCATATATATTCATTGTGTGCATGCACAGAGGATAGTGAGCATATATATTCATTGTGTGCATGCACAGAGGATAGTGAGCATATATATTCATTGTGTGCATGCACAGAGGATAGTGAGCATATATATTCATTGTGTACATGCACAGAGGATAGTGAGCATATATATTCATTGTGTACATGCACAGAGGATAGTGAGCATATATATTCATTGTGTACATGCACAGAGGATAGTGAGCATATATATTCATTGTGTGCATGCACAGAGGATAGTGAGCATATATATTCATTGTGTACATGCACAGAGGATAGTGAGCATATATATTCATTGTGTACATGCACAGAGGATAGTGAGCATATATATTCATTGTGTACATGCACAGAGGATAGTGAGCATATATATTCATTGTGTGCATGCACAGAGGATAGTGAGCATATATATTCATTGTGTACATGCACAGAGGATAGTGAGCATATATATTCATTGTGTACATGCACAGAGGATAGTGAGCATATATATTCATTGTGTGCATGCACAGAGGATAGTGAGCATATATATTCATTGTGTGCCTGCACAGAGGATAGTGAGCATATATATTCATTGTGTGCATGCACAGAGGATAGTGAGCATATATATTCATTGTGTACATGCACAGAGGATAGTGAGCATATATATTCATTGTGTGCATGCACAGAGGATAGTGAGCATATATATTCATTGTGTACATGCACAGAGGATAGTGAGCATATATATTCATTGTGTGCATGCACAGAGGATAGTGAGCATATATATTCATTGTGTGCATGCACAGAGGATAGTGAGCATATATATTCATTGTGTACATGCACAGAGGATAGTGAGCATATATATTCATTGTGTGCCTGCACAGAGGATAGTGAGCATATATATTCATTGTGTACATGCACAGAGGATAGTGAGCATATATATTCATTGTGTGCATGCACAGAGGATAGTGAGCATATATATTCATTGTGTACATGCACAGAGGATAGTGAGCATATATATTCATTGTGTACATACACAGAGGATAGTGAGCATATATATTCATTGTGTACCTGCACAGAGGATAGTGAGCATATATATTCATTGTGTACATGCACAGAGGATAGTGAGCATATATATTCATTGTGTACATGCACAGAGGATAGTGAGCATATATATTCATTGTGTACATACACAGAGGATAGTGAGCATATATATTCATTGTGTACATGCACAGAGGATAGTGAGCATATATATTCATTGTGTACATGCACAGAGGATAGTGAGCATATATATTCATTGTGTGCCTGCACAGAGGATAGTGAGCATATATATTCATTGTGTGCATGCACAGAGGATAGTGAGCATATATATTCATTGTGTGCCTGCACAGAGGATAGTGAGCATATATATTCATTGTGTGCCTGCACAGAGGATAGTGAGCATATATATTCATTGTGTACATGCACAGAGGATAGTGAGCATATATATTCATTGTGTGCATGCACAGAGGATAGTGAGCATATATATTCATTGTGTACATGCACAGAGGATAGTGAGCATATATATTCATTGTGTACATGCACAGAGGATAGTGAGCATATATATTCATTGTGTGCATGCACAGAGGATAGTGAGCATATATATTCATTGTGTACATGCACAGAGGATAGTGAGCATATATATTCATTGTGTACATGCACAGAGGATAGTGAGCATATATATTCATTGTGTGCATGCACAGAGGATAGTGAGCATATATATTCATTGTGTACATGCACAGAGGATAGTGAGCATATATATTCATTGTGTACATGCACAGAGGATAGTGAGCATATATATTCATTGTGTGCATGCACAGAGGATAGTGAGCATATATATTCATTGTGTGCCTGCACAGAGGATAGTGAGCATATATATTCATTGTGTGCATGCACAGAGGATAGTGAGCATATATATTCATTGTGTGCATGCACAGAGGATAGTGAGCATATATATTCATTGTGTGCATGCACAGAGGATAGTGAGCATATATATTCATTGTGTACATACACAGAGGATAGTGAGCATATATATTCATTGTGTACATGCACAGAGGATAGTGAGCATATATATTCATTGTGTGCATGCACAGAGGATAGTGAGCATATATATTCATTGTGTGCATGCACAGAGGATAGTGAGCATATATATTCATTGTGTACATGCACAGAGGATAGTGAGCATATATATTCATTGTGTGCATGCACAGAGGATAGTGAGCATATATATTCATTGTGTTCATGCACAGAGGATAGTGAGCATATATATTCATTGTGTACCTGCACAGAGGATAGTGAGCATATATATTCATTGTGTGCATGCACAGAGGATAGTGAGCATATATATTCATTGTGTGCCTGCACAGAGGATAGTGAGCATATATATTCATTGTGTGCATGCACAGAGGATAGTGAGCATATATATTCATTGTGTGCCTGCACAGAGGATAGTGAGCATATATATTCATTGTGTACATACACAGAGGATAGTGAGCATATATATTCATTGTGTGCCTGCACAGAGGATAGTGAGCATATATATTCATTGTGTACATGCACAGAGGATAGTGAGCATATATATTCATTGTGTACATGCACAGAGGATAGTGAGCATATATATTCATTGTGTGCATGCACAGAGGATAGTGAGCATATATATTCATTGTGTGCATGCACAGAGGATAGTGAGCATATATATTCATTGTGTACATGCACAGAGGATAGTGAGCATATATATTCATTGTGTACATGCACAGAGGATAGTGAGCATATATATTCATTGTGTGCCTGCACAGAGGATAGTGAGCATATATATTCATTGTGTACCTGCACAGAGGATAGTGAGCATATATATTCATTGTGTACATGCACAGAGGATAGTGAGCATATATATTCATTGTGTACATGCACAGAGGATAGTGAGCATATATATTCATTGTGTGCATGCACAGAGGATAGTGAGCATATATATTCATTGTGTACATGCACAGAGGATAGTGAGCATATATATTCATTGTGTACATGCACAGAGGATAGTGAGCATATATATTCATTGTGTACATGCACAGAGGATAGTGAGCATATATATTCATTGTGTGCATGCACAGAGGATAGTGAGCATATATATTCATTGTGTGCATGCACAGAGGATAGTGAGCATATATATTCATTGTGTACATGCACAGAGGATAGTGAGCATATATATTCATTGAGTGCATGCACAGAGGATAGTGAGCATATATATTCATTGTGTGCCTGCACAGAGGATAGTGAGCATATATATTCATTGTGTACATGCACAGAGGATAGTGAGCATATATATTCATTGTGTGCATGCACAGAGGATAGTGAGCATATATATTCATTGTGTACCTGCACAGAGGATAGTGAGCATATATATTCATTGTGTGCATGCACAGAGGATAGTGAGCATATATATTCATTGTGTGCATGCACAGAGGATAGTGAGCATATATATTCATTGTGTGCATGCACAGAGGATAGTGAGCATATATATTCATTGTGTACATGCACAGAGGATAGTGAGCATATATATTCATTGTGTGCATGCACAGAGGATAGTGAGCATATATATTCATTGTGTACATGCACAGAGGATAGTGAGCATATATATTCATTGTGTACATGCACAGAGGATAGTGAGCATTATATGTAGCACAGAGGAATTTCCCCTCCATTTGGCATTGGGCTTCTTCTATCCATTGGTGACCGTGTGTTTGGATCAGTGGCCTCCTTCTCTGCTAGGAGCTGTTCACTGGTGGAATCTTCTATGAATATGCATTGTCGAGTAGAGTTGTAAAGAACATGTTTCTGTGTGTGGTTGTGTGTGTGTGTGTGTTGTCAGGTATGAAGCCAGTGGCTCGGTGTACTTTGACGTGCAGAAGTTTAACAGTTCCCCTGACCACCATTATGCCAAGCTAGTGCCTGAGGCAGTGGGGGACAGCCAGGCTATGGCCGAGGGAGAAGGTCAGTAGCCCCTCCCTCCTAGTGTGTGTGTGAAGAGTGAGTGTTCTCTCTTTCCATCCATCAAGTGGATTTGACATCATTACCCGGGGGGTCATCTTCTTATGAACTTTGCCACACAGAGCTAGTTCATGGTGTCTCTGGAGATATTTTTATCTGGTGACCAGAAATTGTGTGGTTGGGTTTCCTGTCTGTACCTTTGATGTGTTCACACCTCTACATACCTGCCAGGCTTACAGCTTTGATGTGTTCATACCTCTACATACCTGCCAGGCTTACAGCTTTGATGTGTTCATACCTCTACATACCTGCCAGGCTTACAGCTTTGATGTGTTCATACCTCTACATACCTGCCAGGCTTACAGCTTTGATGTGTTCATACCTCTACATACCTGCCAGGCTTACAGCTTTGATGTGTTCACACCTCTACATACCTGCCAGGCCTACAGCTTTGATGTGTTTATACCTCTACATACCTGCCAGGCCTACAGCTTTGATGTGTTCACACCTCTACATACCTGCCAGGCTTATAGCTTTGATGTGTTCATACCTCTACATACATGCCAGGCTTACAGCTTTGATGTGTTCACACCTCTACATACCTGCCAGGCCTACAGCTTTGATGTGTTTATACCTCTACATACCTGCCAGGCCTACAGCTTTGATGTGTTCACACCTCTACATACCTGCCAGGCCTACAGCTTTGATGTGTTCACACCTCTACATACCTGCCAGGCTTACAGCTTTGATGTGTTCATACCTCTACATACCTGCCAGGCTTACAGCTTTGATGTGTTCATACCTCTACATACCTGCCAGGCTTACAGAGTGCTCTGCTCTGACTCCAGAGATGATGACAGACCTCACCTCACATGACTGAACCTGCACAAGGAAGGCCACTTAGTAGCCCGTGCCAAGAGGCTCTTCTAGAGCTCACATGTGAGGCTCTAACTCAAACTGCTTGTTAGCTGTAGACTGCATCTAACCTACTCTACTAGAAACTGCTTGTTAGCTAGGCTGCATCTAGCCTACTCTACTAGAAACTGCTTGTTAGCTAGGCTGCATCTAACCTACTCTACTAGAAACTGCTTGTTAGCTAGGCTGCATCTAGCCTACTCTACTAGAAACTGCTTGTTAGCTAGGCTGCATCTAACCTACTCCACTAGAAACTGCTTGTTAGCTAGGCTGCATCTAGCCTACTCTACTAGAAACTGCTTGTTAGCTAATCTGCATCTAACCTACTCTACTAGAAACTGCTTGTTAGCTAGGCTGCATGTAACCTACTCTACTAGAAACTGTTTGTTAGCTAGGCTGCATCTGACCTACTCTACTAGAAACTGCTTGTTAGCTAGGCTGCATCTAACCTACTCTACTAGAAACTGCTTGTTAGCTAGGCTGCATCTAGCCTACTCTACTAGAAACTGCTTGTTAGCTAATCTGCATCTAACCTACTCTACTAGAAACTGCTTGTTAGCTAGGCTGCATCTAACCTACTCTACTAGAAACTGCTTGTTAGCTAGGCTGCATCTAGCCTACTCTACTAGAAACTGCTTGTTAGCTAGGCTGCATCTAACCTACTCTACTAGAAACTGCTTGTTAGCTAGGCTGCATCTAAACCTACTCTACTAGAAACTGCTTGTTAGCTAATCTGCATCTAACCTACTCTACTAGAAGCTGTTTGTTAGCTAGGCCTCATCTAACCTACTCTACTAGAAACTGCTTGTTAGCTAGGCTGCATGTAACCTACTCCACTAGAAACTGCTGTTAGCTAGGCTGCATCTAACCTACTCTACTAGAAACTGCTTGTTAGCTAGGCTGCATCTAACCTACTCTACTAGAAACTGCTTGTTAGCTAGGCTGCATCTAACCTACTCTACTAGAAACTGCTTGTTAGCTAGGCTGCATGTAACCTACTCCACTAGAAACTGCTTGTTAGCTAGGCTGCATCTAACCTACTCTACTAGAAACTGCTTGTTAGCTAGGCTGCATCTAGCCTACAGTAGTCCTGCTTAGAGCCATTAGCGACAGTTCTTCTAGGAATGTCCAGGATGAATCAGAGGTAGAGGTAGGTAGGGACAACGACCAAAGCAGCAGACCAATCAACCTGAAGGTGATAATTAGCTGACTAACTTTTGCAGCAGGCTCGACTAGCGCCTCGTGTTGGCGCTGCTCGCGCCTCTCGAACACGTGTAGGATACCGTAAATGTTGATAGGGCGTTTCAGATGATTGCAGATGTTGAAGTGTAAATGTTTGCATCACGATGCTTGGTCATTGCTCCGTCAACATTTCTGTGTTGTGTGAAATCTGGCGCAAACAGTACGTAGAGTTTGTTTGGGCCCGGACTAGTATGCATGTGCTAGTCATCTGGTTGTCATGTCAACATTATGATGTCACTTTGTCAGGCCACTCCCCCCCGGCCTGACGTATGATTGATATGTTCCTGTACTCGATAATTTGTTATTAGGCTCCGTTTAGTAATGGTGGGTGTGGCATGTGGGTGTGTCTCACTCCCAATGGGAGGCCAAACTTTCAACCAGCCACTCTCTTGCATGCTAGCCACCTGCTGTCTCTGCTGTGAGGTGTAGAGTGTGTGCTTAGCCACCTGCTGTGAGGTGTAGAGTGTGTGCTTAGCCACCTGCTGTCTCTGCTGTGCAGGTGTTCTCAGTCTGGGTGCTGACAAGCTAAAGGAGAAAAGGTCCAGCAATGACTTTGTTCTGTGGAAGGCAAGCAAGTCTGGGGAGCCGTCCTGGCCAAGTCCGTGGGGGCAGGGGCGGCCTGGTTGGCACATAGAGTGCTCCGTCATGGCTTGGTGAGGTCTCCCTAAGAGATATCCAGCACTCACACCCACCCTCATGCACGCACACCCACACTCATGCACACACGCCCACACACACGCCCACACACATGCACACACGCCCACACTCATGCACACACACATGCCCACATGCACTCACACACCCACACTCGTATACACACATGATGTGTTTTCTTATGTGGCTTGTTTATATGTTGCCATAGTGACATACTGGGGGAGAAGGCAGATATTCACACAGGAGGAGTGGACCTGAAGTTCCCTCATCATGACAATGAGATAGCTCAGACCGAGGTAAGCTCTGGTTGGCCTGTGTGAGGTTGGCTCTGGCTGGCCTGTATGAGGTTGGCTCTGGTTTCTGTGTGAGGTTGGCTCTGGTTGGCCTGTGTGAGGTTGGCTCTGGTTGGCCTGTGTGAGGTTGGCTCTGTGTGAGGTTAGCTCTGGTTGGCCTGTGTGAGGTTGGCTCTGGCTGGCCTGTGTGAGGTAGGCTCTGGTTGGCCTGTGTGAGGTTGGCTCTGGTTGGCCTGTGTGAGGTTGGCTCTGGTTGGCCTGTGTGGTGAGGTTGGCTCTGGTTGGCCTGTGTGAGGTTGGCTCTGGTTGGCCTGTGTGGTGAGGTTGGCTCTGGTTGGCCTGTGTGAGGTTGGCTCTGGTTGGCCTGTGTGAGGTTGGCTCTGGTTGGCCTGTGTGAGGTTGGCTCTGGTTGGCCTGTGGTGAGGTTGGCTCTGGTTGGCATGTGTGAGGTTGGCTCTGGTTGGCCTGTGTGAGGTTGGCTCTGGTTGGCCTGTGTGAGGTTGGCTCTGGTTCCTGTGTGAGGTTGGCTCTGGTTGGCATGTGTGAGGTTGGCTCTGGTTGGCCTGTGTGAGGTTGGCTCTGGTTGGCTCTGTGTGAGGTTGGCTCTGGCTGGCCTGTGTGAGGTTGGCTCTGGTTGGCCTGTGTGAGGTTGGCTCTGGCTGGCCTGTGTGAGGTTGGCTCTGGTTGGCCTGTGTGAGGTTGGCTCTGGTTGGCCTGTGTGAGGTTGGCTCTGGTTAGCCTGTGTGAGGTTGGCTCTGGTTGGCCTGTGTGAGGTTGGCTCTGGTTGGCCTGTGTGAGGTTGGCTCTGGCTGGCCTGTGTGAGGTTGGCTCTGGTTGGCCTGTGTGAGGTTGGCTCTGGTTGGCCTGTGTGAGGTTGGCTCTGGCTGGCCTGTGTGCTTCCCCTCCCCTCCCTCCCCTCACTCCCTCCTCCCCACCACACCTCCCACCTCACCATGCCTCCCCTCCCTCCCTCCCCTCACCACACTTCCCTGTGCAGGCTTGCTACGGCCACAATCAGTGGATCTCTTATTTCTTGCATTCTGGTCACCTGACTATAGAGGGTTGTAAGATGTCCAAGAGTTTGAAGAACTTCATCACCATTAAGTCAGCACTGGAGAGCTACAGCTCGAGGCAGCTGCGCCTAGCCTTCCTCCTGCATGCCTGGGGGGCCACGCTGGACTACAGCGAGCAGACCATGAGGGAAGCCGTGCACTGGGAGAAGCTCTTCAATGTGAGATAGCCACCTGCCCCCCTGTGTTGGGCCACCTGTCTCCCTGTGTTGGGCCACCTATCCCCCTGTGTTGGGCCACCTATCCCCCTGTGTTGGGCCACCTATCCCCCTGTGTTGTGTTGGGCCACCTGTCTCCCTGTGTTGGGCCACCTGTCCCCCCAGGTATTGTCACCATTCTCCCTGTGTATGTGTAGGAGTTCTTCCTGAAGGTGAAGGATAGCTTGAGGCACGTCACTTCCATGACAACCACTTCTGCCTACTCCAAGTTTCAAGACAGAGATAAGAAACTCAACGATGTCTTTTGTGACACTAGAGCTGCTGTTCATGAGGCTCTCTGTGGTGAGAGCCATCTCTAGTGCCCGGCTGAGTGCATCTATCAGTGTGTGTGTGTGTGTGTGTGCTCCCCCAGACTCCATCGACACTCCCAGGGTAATGAAACATTTGCGTGACTTAGTGGGGGCGTGTAATGTGTACATCTCGGAGCCTTCCACTCCCCCTAACTGCCTCCTCCTGCGCACAGTTGCCCTCTACTGCACGCGGATGTTGCAGATATTTGGAGTCATTCCTTTGGATGACCGGATTGGCTATCCTCTGGAAGGTCAGGTTGCCGGGCAACAGGCAGATATAGAGGCCACTGTCATGCCATTTGCCACACTCCTCGCCGACTTCAGAGAGGAAGTGCGCACAGTGTCCCTGAAGGAGTCCTGTGAGTTTACACGGTTCATGTGCACCATTCCATCATTGCCATCGTTGCTGCCAGCACTATAACTGGTGGTGCCTGCAGGCTGCCCTGCCAGCACTGTAACTGGTGGTGCTTGAGGCTGCACTGAGCACAGGGTCCTTGTGGAATAGAGTTGTTTGCTAAACTAACAAGTGCTGAGTTTTGTCTTCCTCGCTAGCTCACTTGCTCATTTCTTATGCAGTGTGCCTGTCTGGGTAGGCTACAGTATGTGGAGGTGTGGCAGGCAGGAATAGAGGCTGTGGTAGCTGTTTGTGTCCTGCTGTGTCCCACTGCTCTAGGACTAGCTACTGCAGCCCTAGCTGGCCCAGTAGGGACTGATGTGCTGGAACTAGGCGCCACTAGCTGGCCCAGTAGGGATTGGTGTGCTGGTGCTGGTTGTCATGGTGAGCTTACATGATTATTATCACTGTTGTGGGCGTGGTTGTTGTACTGTAGCGCGTGCTCTACTGGAAAAGTGTGACGTGCTGCGTGACCAGAGCCTGCCACAGCTGGGCGTGCTCCTGGAGGACCAGGACGGGAGGACCGTGGTCAAGTATGTGGGCCGGGAGGAAGCTCTCAGAGAGAAGGAAGTGATGGAGAAGCTGCTGGAGGAGAAGCGATGGCTAAAGGAGGAACAGAAGAGAAAACAGGAAGCAGCCGAGGTGAGAGGGAGAACACACACACACACACACACCTCCTGTTGTATGGTGTCGGTGTCTTGCCTGGGTTACAGTGCTAATGCATGATGGTGTCGGTGTCTTGCCTGGGTTACAGTGCTAATGCATGATGGTGTCGGTGTCTTGCCTGGGTGACAGTGCTAATGCATGATGGTGTTGGTGTCTTGCCTGGGTCACAGTGCTAATGCATGATGGTGTCAGTGTCTTGCCTGGGTTACAGTGCTAATGCATGATGGTGTCGGCGTCTTGCCTGGGTTACATGCTAATGCATGATGGTGTCGGTGTCTTGCCTGGGTTACAGTGCTAATGCATGATGGTGTCGGTATCTTGCCTGGGTGACAGTGCTAATGCATGATAGTGTTGGTGTCTTGCCTGGGTCACAGTGCTAATGCATGATGGTGTCAGTGTCTTGCCTGGGTTACAGTGCTAATGCATGATGGTGTCGGCGTCTTGCCTGGGTTACAGTGCTAATGCATGATGGTGTCGGTGTCTTGCCTGGGTTACAGTGCTAATGCATGATGGTGTCGGTGTCTTGCCTGGGTTACAGTGCTAATGCATGATGGTGTCGGTGTCTTGCCTGGGTTAAAGTGCTAATGCATGATGGTGTCGGTGTCTTGCCTGGGTTACAGTGCTAATGCATGATGGTGTCGGTGTCTTGCCTGGGTTACAGTGCTAATGGATGATGGTGTCGGTGTCTTGCCTGGGTTACAGTGCTAATGCATGATGGTGTCGGTGTCTTGCCTTGGTTACGTGCTAATGCATGATGGTGTCGGTGTCTTGCCAGGGTGACAGTGCTAATGCATGATGGTGTCGGTGTCTTGCCTGGGTTACAGTGCTAATGGATGATGGTGTCGGTGTCTTGCATGGGTTACAGTGCTAATGCATGATTGTGTCGGTGTCTTGCCTGGGTTACAGTGCTAATGCATGATGGTGTCGGTGTCTTGCCAGGGTGACAGTGCTAATGCATGATGGTGTCGGTGTCTTGCCTGGGTGACAGTGCTAATGCATGATGGTGTCGGTGTCTTGCCTGGGTTACAGTGCTAATGCATGATAGTGTTGGTGTCTTGCCAGGGTGACAGTGCTAATGCATGATGGTGTCGGTGTCTTGCCTGGGTTACAGTGCTAATGCATGATGGTGTCGGTGTCTTGCCTAGGTTACAGTGCTAATGCATGATAGTGTTGGTGTCTTGCCAGGGTGACAGTGCTAATGCATGATGGTGTCAGTGTCTTGCCTGGGTTACAGTGCTAATGCATGATGGTGTCGGTGTCTTGCCTAGGTTACAGTGCTAATGCATGATGGTGTCGGTGTCTTGCATGGGTTACAGTGCTAATGCATGATGGTGTCGGTGTCTTGCCTGGGTTACAGTGCTAATGCATGATGGTGTCGGTGTCTTGCCTGGGTTACAGTGCTAATGCATGATGGTGTTGTTGTCTTGCCTGGGTGACAGTGCTAATGCATGATGGTGTCGGTGTCTTGCCTGGGTGACAGTGCTAATGCATGATGGTGTCGGTGTCTTGCCTGGGTTACAGTGCTAATGCATGATGGTGTCGGTGTCTTACCTGGGTTACAGTGCTAATGCATGATGGTGTCGGTGTCTTGCCTGGGTTACAGTGCTAATGCATGATGGTGTCGGTGTCTTGCCTGGGTGACAGTGCTAATGCATGATGGTGTCAGTGTCTTTCCTGGGTGACAGTGCTAATGCATGATGGTGTCGGTGTCTTGCCTGGGTTGCAGTGCTAATGCATGATGGTGTCGGTGTCTTGCCTGGGTTACAGTGCTGATGCATGATGGTGTCAGTGTCTTGCCTGGGTGACAGTGCTAATGCATGATGGTGTCGGTGTCTTGCCTGGGTGACAGTGCTAATGCATGATGGTGGTGGTGTCTTGCCTGGGTTACAGTGCTAATGCATGATGGTGTCGGTGTCTTGCCAGGATGACAGTGCTAATGCATGATGGTGTCGGTGTCTTGCCTGGGTTACAGTGCTAATGCATGATGGTGCTGGTGTCTTGCCTGGGTTACAGTGCTAATGCATGATGGTGTCGGTGTCTTGCCAGGATGACAGTGCTAATGCATGATGGTGTTGGTGTCTTGCCTGGGTTACAGTGCTAATGCATGATGGTGTCGGTGTCTTGCCTGGGTTACAGTGCTAATGCATGATGGTGTCGGTGTCTTGCCTGGGTGACAGTGCTAATGCATGATGGTGGTGGTGTCTTGCCTGGGTTACAGTGCTAATGCATGATGGTGTCAGTGTCTTGCCTGGGTTACAGTGCTAATGCATGATGGTGTCGGTGTCTTGCCTGGGTTACAGTGCTAATGCATGATGGTGTCAGTGTCTTGCCTGGGTTACAGTGCTAATGCATGATGGTGTCGGTGTCTTGCCTGGGTTACAGTGCTAATGCATGATGGTGTTGGTGTCTTGCCTGGGTTACAGTGCTAATGCATGATGGTGGTGGTGTCTTGCCTGGGTTACAGTGCTAATGCATGATGGTGTCAGTGTCTTGCCTGGGTTACAGTGCTAATGCATGATGGTGTCGGTGTCTTGCCTGGGTTACAGTGCTAATGCATGATGGTGTTGGTGTCTTGCCTGGGTTACAGTGCTAATGGATGATGGTGTCAGTGTCTTTCCTGGGTGACAGTGCTAATGCATGAAGGTGGTGGTGTCTTGCCTGAGTGTCTTGCCTGAGTTACAGTGCTAATGCATGATGGTGTCGGTGTCTTGCCTGGGTTACAGTGCTAATGCATGAAGGTGGTGGTGTCTTGCCTGAGTGTCTTGCCTGAGTTACAGTGCTAATGCATGATGGTGTCGGTGTCTTGCCTGGGTGACAGTGCTAATGCATGATGGTGTCGGTGTCTTGCCTGGGTGACAGTGCTAATGCATGATGGTGTCGGTGTCTTGCCTGGGTGACAGTGCTGGTGTGCATGTTGGCTAGGTAGTGATGGCATATCATTGTTGACAAAGGCCTGATGAAGAAGGCGTGAGTCTCTAACTATCGAGAAACAACTTGAACTCTTCCCCGGATGGTAGCATTTGTGCTGACCACGCGATTGAATGGCAATGTATCTATAGACGTTTAATAATCATCTGTTAGCAGGTTATTCACCTTACCCGCTCTGTTTAGTTGTTTTATTGGACCTCATGGCGGGCATTCCTAGCGAAGACTCAGGCGTGGATCTTGATGGCTGCATCATGAGGACGGGGATATATAAATGTAGCTCTCCAGGAGCATGATGGTGATGGCCGCAGGAGAACTCTTCACACCTACACAGAATACTTATTAGCTCTAGCTAGCAGCTGGTGCAGAGGTCACTGCCGGACACACCTTCACGGCCCCACCCCACCCTCTGTCAACTTCTCCTCCTATCATCCTTGAAACAACTTCCTCCATGCAGAAAATAAAGATATAAATATAATATAAATATATATAATAATATAATCATATAACTAGTATATAAATATATGCACCATACATATAAATATAATACACATATAATATATATATATTATAAATAACTGATGGCTAGGATGTTGACTGCAGCAAACTATTATCAGAAATGCAGGGGGAAATATGAACATCCTGGCAGCCATGATTGCATGCATGTATAGAATACCTGCACATGCTGGTAGCCATGACTGCATGCATGTATAGAATACCTCCACATGCTGGCAGCCATGACTGCATGCATGTATAGAATACCTCGACATGCTGGCAGCCATGATTGCATGCATGTATAGAATACCTCCACATGCTGGCAGCCATGACTGCATGCATGTATAGAAAACCTCCACATGCTGGCAGCCATGACTGCATGCATGTATAGAATACCTCCACATGCTGGCAGCCATGGCATGCATGTATAGAATACCTGCACATGCTGGTAGCCATGACTGCATGCATGTATAGAATACCTCCACATGCTGGCAGCCATGACTGCATGCATGTATAGAATACCTCCACATGCTGGCAGCCATGATTGCATGCATGTATAGAATACCTCCACATGCTGGCAGCCATGACTGCATGCATGTATAGAATACCTCCACATGCTGGCAGCCATGACTGCATGCATGTATAGAATACCTCCACATGCTGGCAGCCATGGCATGCATGTATAGAATACCTCCACATGCTGGCAGCCATGACTGCATGCATGTATAGAATACCTCCACATGCTGGCAGCCATGACTGCATGCATGTATAGAATACCTCCACATGCTGGCAGCTACATCCTATATAAAGGGAGCCAGGTAGTGGGCTACATCCTATATAAAGGGAGCCTGGTAGTGAGCTACATCCTATATAAAGGGAGCCAGGTAGTGGGCTACATCCTATATAAAGGGAGCCAGGTAGTGGGCTACATCCTATATAAAGGGAGCCAGGTAGTGGGCTACATCCTATATAAAGGGAGCCAGGTAGTGAGCTACATCCTATATAAAGGGAGCCAGGTAGTGGGCTACATCCTATATAAAGGGAGCCAGGTAGTGAGCTACATCCTATATAAAGGGAGCCAGGTAGTGGGCTACATCCTATATAAAGGGAGCCAGGTAGTGGGCTACATCCTATATAAAGGGAGCCTGGTAGTGAGCTACATCCTATATAAAGGGAGCCAGGTAGTGGGCTACATCCTATATAAAGGGAGCCAGGTAGTGGGCTACATCCTATATATAAAGGGAGCCAAGTAGTGGGCTACATCCTATATAAAGGGAGCCAGGCAGTGGGCTACATCCTATATAAAGGGAGCCTCAAGGGGAAACTAGGCGTGGGGGCTGGATCTAAACTTGCATGCATGTGCCATGTCTAGCTCTACTCCACTTTACCTGGGAATCTCCTGGGCTCTACCCTGGGAATCTCCTGGGCTCTACTCCACTTTACCTGGGTATCTTCTGGGCTCTACTCCACTTTACCTGTGAATCTTCTGGGCTCTACTCCACTTTACCTGGGAATCTCCTGGGCTCTATTCCACTTTACCTGGGAATCTCCTGGGCTCTACTCCACTTTACCTGGGAATCTCCTGGGCGAGGAACTCCATCAAAGAGACTCAAAACAAATGGTACACGATGGCTTCAATTTGAAATGTCCAGGGTGAGGTTAGGGGTGTGACTCAACAGGGCCATCTTTTGTAGCACTGCTAAGCAAGCACCCACCAGGTCAACACCACCCCACACCTGCAGCACCAGGTCAACACCACCCCACACCTGCAGCACCAGGTCAACACCATCCCACACCTGCAGCACCAGGTCAAGACCACCCCACACCTGCAGCACCAGGTCAACACCACCCCACACCTGCAGCACCAGGTCAACACCATCCCACACCTGCAGCACCAGGTCAAGACCACCTCACACCTGCAGCACCAGGTCAACACCACCCCACACCTGCAGCACCAGGTCAAGACCACCCCACACCTGCAGCACCAGGTCAAGACCACCCCACACCTGCAGCACCAGGTCAAGACCACCCCATAGGTGCTATAACCTCAACTACAAGAGAGAGATAATTACGAACATTTGCACGTCACTACATGAAATAGCAAATGTCCCATGCTCTGTATATTTGCTAGCTGATAATTGGCGAGGTAATAGCCACTCCCACTTACTTGGCAATGCATCGCACTCCATGTAGATGTGTGTATGTCTATATATGGTTGTGTTGAATGTCCTCTAGCACTCCCTGTAGATGTGTGTATGTCTATATATGGTTGTGTTGAATGTCCTCTAGCACTCCCTGTAGATGTGTGTATGTCTATATATGGTTGTGTTGAATGTCCTCTAGCACTCCCTGTAGATGTGTGTATGTCTATATATGGTTGTGTTGAATGTCCTCTAGCACTCCCTGTAGATGTGTGTAAAGGCCGGTTCATAATATGACGATAGCTCAGCGTAGCGCATCGTCATCGTCATCGTCAAACCTATCGTCAATTATGAACCGCTACCGTTTTGACGCTGTGACGCCACGGAGGCTGACGATAGAGTAGACTTGGATTCTATTCCAACGTCTACTGCTCAGCGTCTAACCAATCAGATTGTTTTAGATTTTCACGTGACAACGGCGTTAAGCGTTTCCAATTGAAGCTACCCATTTTAAATGGATGACGAGAAACTGGTGGAGGCAGTACGGTCTTATAGCTACCTTTGGCAGGTGTCTTCGCGATCTTACAAAGACCCAGAGGGCCAAGGACAACGCCTGGATCGAGGTTTCTGGCAAGGTAGGATATTAGCTATGTAAAATTTGTGGAAGGGTAGCTAGTTATTTGTGGAAGAGTAGTTATTAATACTAAATTTTAAATAGATTGGAGCGGACTGCTGTGTCCAGGAATGTATGAAATGGTGGAAGGTTCTGTTCTGAGGGACAGATTGTCATGGAATTGGAAAAAATAAAACCAAGAAGTCTGGAGATGCTGCACTGGTGTCCTGTTGGCGGCTGTTTGGCCCAATGAGCTTTATCACCGACACTGTGAAGCACAAAATGTTAGTGATTACCATAAGTTTGACTATGTAGTGAAGTTGAATTATATATTTGAATGTTCTGCATCTTATTTGTATAGCACCGTCACCAACTTTGCTCGGGCAGACACGTGTATGTTTTCTAGATATGTATGTATTCTTTGTTACACTGAATCTTGATGTGGTATAGACCTCCTACATCATACCACCCGCAGGAAAGCGAGGAAGGAAGTAACGTACATGTAGATGAGACGACAATTGCTATCAGGTAGGTTAGTATCCATCCCAAAATTAATATGACCGTTCTTTTATGTTCAACAGCAGTACTGCAGCAAGTACCCCAGGTACCCTCACACCACAACTACTTGACCACCCACGCAAAAAAAGAAAACGACAAGTTGAAGTTGATGAAATGGAAAGGGTGCTCATCGCCTGCAAGGACAGCAGGAAGATGGAGAGGGTGCCTTTGGCAAACATGTTGCTGCCTGTCTCAGGCTATTAGGAGGACGAGCTAAGGCCATAGCACGAGTAGAGATAGACAAAATCTTACTTAATTAACTCCCAATCTCCCAATAATCCCTACTCCACTCCTCACTATCCCCCAAACAATGTAAATACAGGTCCTTCATCTCCCACTCACCCCAATGATACCTTTTACACCTTTCAATTGCAACAATATTGCTATATCAGTAAATGAAATTATGCTGATTTCTATATGTAATAAAACAGAAGTCAAGCTAGCCGCACATGGCGATAATATTGCCAAACACACTTCTCCAGCAGGTGAACAGAAGAACTTTTTTAAATCATCTCGGACATCAGCTGCAGATTGAGAATGTCTATATATACATATAAATATGAGTCATAAATATATAGATAAATAGTCACTGAATAGAATACTGACTAACCTATCATTATTACAGGGATGGTTTGGGTGAATATTTAACTTAACTTGTACCTCTTTCAGGAGACTATCAAACCTTTCTTTCGTCATCCTGAGGTACGTGAAGTGGCTGCTTGGGTCAGATAGACGCATCTCCTGAAGTAAATTATGATATTCTCCTTGTTCCAGGCGCTGTTGGAATATTTTGCGTGCACGCACTCTCCTCAGTCTCCTATTCCTCCTTCTTCTCAACAGTAGTAACTTCTCAACAGTAGTAATACTAGAATTATAGCCTCCTGTTCTCGTACAAAATTTCTCCCGAGCAAAAAATGAACTGGCTACTAGCGATAAACGTGCTCAGCAACTGCAAGGTCAAAGTCCAATTGGTGGTTCGCTCTCCGTCAAAACGCCAAATTGTGAACGGCAATGACGCTGGTAGACGAAACGCTGAAGCTTGACCACAAAAGCGACGATGCGCTACGCCGAGCTATCGTCATATTATGAACCGGCCTTAAGTCTATATATGGTTGTGTTGAATATCCTCTAGCACTCCATGTAGATGTGTGTATGTCTATATATGGTTGTGTTGAATGTCCTCTAGCACTCCATGTAGATGTGTGATGTCTATATATGGTTGTGTTGAATGTCCTCTAGTAGATGTGTGTATGTCTATATATGGTTGTGTTGAATGTCCTCTAGCACTCCATGTAGATGTGTGTATGTCTATATATGGTTGTGTTGAATGTCCTCTAGCACTCCATGTAGATGTGTGTATGTCTATATATGGTTGTGTTGAATGTCCTCTAGCACTCCATGTAGATGTGTGATGTCTATATATGGTTGTGTTGAATGTCCTCTAGTAGATGTGTGTATGTCTATATATGGTTGTGTTGAATGTCCTCTAGCACTCCCTGTAGATGTGTGTATGTCTATATATGGTTGTGTTGAATATCCTCTAGCACTCCCTGTAGATGTGTGTATGTCTATATATGGTTGTGTTGAATGTCCTGTAGATGTGTGTATGTCTATATATGGTTGTGTTGAATGTCCTCTAGCACTCCATGTAGATGTGTGTATGTCTATATATGGTTGTGTTGAATGTCCTCTAGCACTCCATGTAGATGTGTGTATGTCTATATATGGTTGTGTTGAATGTCCTCTAGTAGATATGTGTATGTCTATATATGGTTGTGTTGAATGTCCTCTATTGCAGAGAGCTCGCAGAGCAGCAGCTGCAGTGTGTCCTGAGGTGATGTTCAGAGACCAGACTGACAAGTTTAGCAAGTTTGACGAGCAAGGAGTGCCCACGCATGATGTGGGAGGGGCTGAGATTACAGAGAGCCAACGTAAGAAGTTGCGCAAGCAATGGCAAGCACAAGACAAGAAGTACAGGCAGCACCTGGCCACACCCTCCCACCATCAATGAGACAGCCTTATATGGACATGATGATGCGCATATATGTATGAGTGTGTGCAGGCGATAAGTCGTAATGATGTTTCATGTTGGCATGGCGATGCCACAACACCACCACAACAAATATACACCTTTTGGCACTAAGAACCCCCCCCCCCCCTCACTGAATTTTAATAATGAAGCTAGGTTTAAAGAAAGATGGACGTAATTATGATAATGTTAACTACTACAGCACACGAGTCCAGAAAGAAACCACTTTGATGCCTTATAACTTCAATAACTCTGAGAAAGGTGAACCTTATTCCTGATGAAGGCTAGAGCATCTAGTCATTATTCCTGATGAAGGCTAGAGCATCTAGTCATTATTCATGATGAAGGCTAGAGCATCTAGTCATTATTCCTGATGAAGACTAGAGCATCTAGTCATTATTCCTGATGAAGGCTAGAGCATCTCATTATTCTTGATGAAGGCTAGAGCATCTAGTCGTTATTCCTGATGAAGGCTAGAGCATCTAGTCATTATTCCTGATGAAGGTTAGAGCATCTCATTATTCTTGATGAAGGCTAGAGCATCTAGTCATTATTCCTGATGAAGGCTAGAGCATCTAGTCATTATTACTGATGAAGGTTAGAGCATCTCATTATTCTTGATGAAGGCTAGAGCATCTAGTCATTATTCCTGATGAAGGCTAGAGCATCTAGTTATTCCTGATGAAGGTTAGAGCATCTCATTATTCTTGATGAAGGCTAGAGCATCTAGTCATTTTTCCTGATGAAGGCTAGAGCATCTAGTCATTATTCCCGATGAAGGCATTATTCCTGATGAAGGCTAGAGCATCTAGTCATTATTCCTGATAGAAGACTAGAGCATCTAGTCATTATTTCTGATGAAGGCGAGAGCATCTAGTCATTATTCCTGATGAAGGCTAGAGCATCTAGTCATTATTCTGATGAAGGCTAGAGCATCTAGTCATTATTCCTGATGAAGGCTAGAGCATCTAGTCATTATTCCTGATGAAGGCTAGAGCATTTAGTCATTATTCCTGATGAAGGCTATAGCATTTAGTCATTATTCCTGATGAAGGCTATAGCATCTAGTCATTATTTCTGATGAAGGCTAGAGCATCTAGTCATTATTCCTGATGAAGGCTAGACATTATTCCTGATGAAGGCTAGAGCATTTAGTCATTATTCCTGATGAAGGTTAGAGCAATCTCATTATTCCTGATGAGTACAATATGCTAAAAAAATTGCCTATGCTGAATTTCTTTTTTGCCTGCCTATTATTCTCTATAAAAAATTTTTGTTAAAAATAGATATGAATACAAGTTCAGCATTGATGATTATACACAACTTTAAGTTGTAACAAGGATAGTTCAGTGATTAATGCTGGTTATTATATTGTAACATAAGGGATGCTTCCATGTAATCTTGGAGTGTGTTGCTCATTGAAGGATGCCTTTAGAATAGAAAAAACACGTTCTGATGCTGCAGAAGTAGGTTGTACAAGCACTGCTTTCAAAAAAGCTGAATCCCAATGAGGAAGTACCTGAGCATTCTCCTTCCACCATTTATTGGGACAGAAGTTGTCATCACACTTGGCCAAATAAAGTGGTAATTCCTTTTTCAGTTCCTCAATATCATCTCTAGAGAAGAATGGAATGGAAAAAGGAGAATCGAGATCCAGTGCTGTTGGCTGCATTTCATGGGATTTTTGTGGATGAAAAAAAAGACGCGCAGCCTTAAAAGCTTCCAGGGGAGCTTGCATGCTTCCACACAACTGTTGCTGAAAGTAATCGATGGCAGGTTTATCACAATTTCGAGAATATTGAATCATCTGCTGTGGCTGAAGAGTGTTTATCTGTCGGGCAATTTTTTTGAGACACTCCTTGAACATTGGGACAGTGTCCTGAATGTATTGCAGCTAAGGTTGTGTTTATTCACTTCAATGCTAGGGGCCCATCACCTTCAAGGAAATACATTGCTTTGACGAAGTGTTCGCCCCAGTCCATAATTCTGGCAAGCTCCAACTTTTACTTGTCCTGGAAGAAAGTAAGAAGTTTTTTTGTTTGAGGCTGGAGCTGTATCACTATTCTCCAAAAGAAAGGGCATAATGTACCATTATCTGATGCATTATCTCCCACTTGCTCCACCATCGTGTATCACTATAGGAAGCCATTAACCGACCAGTCTTTTGTTTCCAGGCTAACTTGGCCTTAGTACTGTGCGAGAACATTGTTATCCATGCACTCATAAACTCGAGGAGGTTTGGAATTTCAAAGTGTTCACCAACCCTGTTAAGTGTATGGGAGAAGCAAAGCGCATCCAATAATTTGGGATAAACTATCTTCAAAGTACGTAAGGCAACACCATTTGTTTTCTAGCAAGGCTAAAATTTCAACACTACATGTGGCATGTCATAACTCACATGTCACATCACATGACATGACCCTTGGCCCTCATGAGTCACTCATGATTTAACACCATAAATCATGTGGTTGTGATAATTAAATCAAATAACCAGTGTACTCAAAGTTCACATAATTACTAAAATATTTACCTATTATTCTCAGCATTATGCTAATTCTCAGGGGTACCTATTATTCTAAAAATTATGCCAGCATATTGTACTCGGGCCTATATACTGATGAATGCTAGAGCATCTAGTCATTATTCCTGATGAAGGCTAGAGCATCTCCAGAGCATCCAGTCATTATTCCTGATGAAGGCTAGAGCATCTAGTCATTATTCCTGATGAAGGTTAGAGCATCTCATTATTCCTGATGAATGCCAGAGCATCCAGTCATTATTCCTGATGAAGGCTAGAGTATCTAGTCATTATTCCCGATGAAGGCTAGAGCATCTAATCATTATTCTTGATGAAAGCTAGAGCATCTAGTCATTATTCCTGATGAAGGCTAGAGCATCTAGTCATTATTCCTGATGAATACCAGAGCATCCAGTCATTATTCCCGATGAAGGCTAGAGTATCTAGTCATTATTCCCGATGAAGGCTAGAGCATCTAATCGTTATTCTTGATGAATGCTAGAGCATCTAGTCATTATTCCCGATGAAAGCTAGAGCATCTATTTCTTGATGAAGGCTAGAGCATAGTCATATTCCCGATGAAGGTTAGAGCGTCTCATTATTCTTGATGAAGGCTAGAGCAACTAGTCATTATTCCCGATGAAGGCTAGAACATGTAGTCATTATTCCTGATGAAGGCTAGAGCATCTGGTCAATATTCCCGATGAAGGCTAGAGCATCTAGTCATTATTCCTGATGAAGGCTAGAGCATCTACTCATTATTCCTGATGAAGGCTAGAGCATCTATATAGTCATTATTCCTGATGAAGGCTAGAGCATCTAGTCATTATTCCTGATGAAGGCTAGAGCATCTATATAGTCATTATTCCTGATGAAGGCTAGAGCATCTAGTCATTATTCCTGATGAAGGCTAGAGCATCTAGCTGAAATGTTGATTGAGTATATTATATAGAAAACTGTTGTTTGGTGAATCTTGTCAGACGTCACATCTCATCTTAGTTTCTGTGCTTGTATTTCTTGTTGTGTTGTAGTTTGAATTATATGGCGAGCCTGCAAGTGAGAGTTGAAATCTGTCTTCTGCTGTCCAAGTAAGTCCGGCCATCGTTCAAGGAAGGAACTGCAGATTCCACGTGCAACTGCACCAAGTTGTGGCTGCAGTTCTATGCAGTAGGTTCACCTGACAGAGCAGATAAAAAAATGTATGACCAAATCAATTTTACTATAGACACAAGACCAGAGTACGTGAAGGAAGTCCAAGAGCTTCCTTCTCCGATGTTCTGGGCCTTCCTTGACCGTGCTCTTATAGAACATCTTGAATTTCTTCATCCATGCAATGCGTTCAGTCTCTTCAGGTTGGAGATGACTGCCAAAGTAGTACACTGTATGCTTCACTTCTCTTGGGGGTTGCTTCAGTCCTCTTGCAGGGTCGCTTCACTTCCTCGTGAGGTCACTTTACTTCCTTTTATGGGATTACTTGACTTCCTCTTGGGCACTTCCTCTTGGTGGTCAATTCACTTCCTCTTGTGGGGTCGCTTCACTTCCTATTGTGGGGTCACTTCACTTCCTCTTATGTGGTCACTTCACTTCCTCTTATGGGGTTGCTTGACTTCCTCTTGTGCGGTCACTTCACTTCCTTTTGTGTAGGGTCACTTCACTTCCCCTTGTGGGATCGCTTCACTTCCTCTTGCAGGGTTGCTTCACTTCCTCTTGCAGGGTTGTCATTCATCTGATACACAAACCAAAACTAATAAATGATGTGTGAACTGTACAAGATACTCCATTCTCAGATTATAGAGAAATGTTCGAAGTCATCCAAGTTGCTTCCTCTCTGTGGACAGTGCATATAGTTAGTGTGTGTGTGTTTGCTATTGGCAGTGTCAAGTGGTTCTGGGACCTTGTGGGTGATATGCAATGAATATGCATGACATGGCTACATGAATACGTGCTACTTGCTCCGAAATGGCATGAGCTGCCAAGCTAGTTTTCAAGCAGGACATGTTTTCAAGTGCCAATGGAATGTTTCTGGCATTTCTCATATGATTGCGACCAATAGGATGTCGGTGTCAACATTCTGACCTGCCCATGAAAACCTTGCTGCAGACGCCAGACATCTGCCCATAAAGACCTTGCTGCAGTCTCTAGACATCTGCCAACTGAAAATATTGCTGCAGTCTCCAGACATCTGCTCATGAAAACCTTGCTGCAGACATCTGCTCATGAAAACCTTGCTGCAGTCTCCAGACATCTGCTCATGAAAACCTTGCTGCAGACGCCAGACATCTGCCCATGAAAACTTTGCTGTAGTCGCCAGACATCTGCCCATTAAAACCTTTCTGCAGACGCCAGACATCTGTTAATGAAAACCTTGCTGCAGTCTCCAGACATCTGCTCATGAAAATCTTGCTGCAGACGCCAGACATCTGCCTTGCTGCAGTCACCAGACATCTGCCCATGAAAGCTGGAGTCTCCAGACATCTGCCCATGAAAACCTTGCTGCAGACACCAGACATCTGCCCATGAAAACCTTGCTGCAGTCTCCAGACATCTGCCCATGAAAACCTTGCCGCAGACGCCAGACATCTGCCCATGAAAACCTTGCTGCAATCTCCAGACATCTGTCCATGAAAACCTTGCTGCAGTCTCCAGACATCTGCTCATGAAAACCTTGCTGCAGACGCCAGACATCTGCTCATGAAAACCTTGCTGCAGTCTCCAGACATCTGCCCATGAAAACCTTGCTGCAGTCTCCAGACATCTGCCCATGAAAACCTTGCTGCAGCATCTGCCCATGAAAGCTGGCATCTGCTCATGAAAACCTTGCTGCAGTCGCCAGATATCTTAACAATTCTTGTTGTTATTTAAAATCAAAAACAATTTCAACAATACAAGTTATTTTTATATCCAAAGAGGACACTGAACTTTATGCTATTTAACGAGGTAAGGCTCATGGCTGTGTGGGATGCTACCTGGTGAGGCATGCTCATGGCTGTGTAGGCTGCTATCTGGTGAGGCCATGCTCATGGCTGTGTGGGATGCTATCTGGTGAGGCCATGCTCATGGCTGTGTGGGCTGCTATCTGGTGAGGCCAAGCAGCTCATGGCTGTGTGGGCTGCTATCTGGTGAGGCCATGCTCATGGCTGTGTGGGCTGCTATCTGGTGAGGCCATGCAGCATGATGCTCATGGCTGTGTGGGCTGCTATCTGGTGAGGCATGCTCATGGCCGTGTGGGTTGCTATCTGGTGAGGCATGCTCATGTGGGCTGCTATCTGGTGAGGCCATGCTCATGGCTGTGTGGGATGCTATCTGGTGAGGCCATGCTCATGGCTGTGTGGGCTGCTATCTGGTGAGGCCAAGCAGCTCATGGCTGTGTGGGCTGCTATCTGGTGAGGCCATGCTCATGGCTGTGTGGGCTGCTATCTGGTGAGGCCATGCAGCATGATGCTCATGGCTGTGTGGGCTGCTATCTGGTGAGGCATGCTCATGGCCGTGTGGGCTGCTATCTGGTGAGGCATGCTCATGTGGGCTGCTATCTGGTGAGGCCATGCTCATGGCTCTGTTGGCTGTTACAGGCGTTCTCTAGCCACACAGTTCAAACAGCTATTGTCTCCCAACCAAGGGAACAGAACAGCCACCCACCATCATATTGATAAATGATGCTGGCATCCTTTCCTGGTGAGAGGGTGTGGTTTAGAGGCCTTAACATCAGAGCACACAAGAGGGACTGGGTGGTGGCCACACCCTATTATGATGCTCTGGATCACCCCTTTCTACTCGTATTCTTTCAGTGTTGCCATAGTGTTGGATTTTATCAAACTGTTTGGATTTTTGACCCTTACATTTTCTGTTTGGATTTTATCAATAAATGTTTGGATTTTTCATCATTAGAAAATTGTTTTGCATATCAGACCATGTGTACAGTCTATTTCAAAACCACTCTCCAGGAATTTCTACATTAAATTCACTTTTAACAGTGCAATTCAATGTTCCTCAAAAATGCTATGAATTTAAACCGAACACTGAACTATTAAAGACGTGTGTAAATGCTATGAACACACTTTAGTATGTTATTTCTCATGAAATTGTTGTTTGGATTTTGTTTGGATTTTTGTTGCCAATTTTTTTTGATAACACAGACGAGTAATTTGTAAATTAGCAAAAAATCTATGGCAACACTGAATTATCTTTTGACTCAATGTCTGACATCCTTCTCTGTGAGAACCTGCTGCTCATCTTGTTCATGTTTGCCATGGGAATAGACATGTGTTCTGTCTGGGTAGTTGCGGGCATGTCAGACATCACCTGATGAGTTCTGGAATCAGTCCAGAAGCTGTTCTCATGCTGAAGGATTGTGCACTGCACTGTTGGGGACATTGTGTTCTGCTGTGTTGTGTCTCCTGATGGGACGAGGAGTTGATAGAATTTGATCCCAAACACCACCCACCCGAGTGTGAATATTTGTAGCATCTGTTGCAGCAGAGAAGATTCATAATTCTACAATAGAACCGGACTAATGATTGATGGCTAGGGGCCTCTAGCCCTGTACAGCTAGCTCGCAATGATGGTGCCAGAACACAGAGTTGGTACACAAGCTCCATGGCGCTTTACAGTTTAGCTTATGAAGTGATAACAATATCAAATTCCTCTTGTTCCAGCGGAACACGAGCATTTCCCACTAGACAAAATAACGAAGTCCAGAACATGTGAATTCAAGAGCTGTACCTGACCTATTACTTTTTTAATACATCTGGCCAGTTTCTTCAACCAGAATTCTGGAGGCACTTGACTTTAGGTTCTGTATCTAGCAAGGTTCTCTATTTGGCTACACCTAGACTAGAGGTTCTGTATCTAGCTACACCTAGACTATAGGTTCTGTATCTAGCTACACCTAGACTAGAGGTTCTGTGTCTAGCTACACCTAGGCTAGAGGTTCTGTGTCTAGCTACACCTAGACTAGAGGTTCTGTATCTAGCTACACCTAGACTAGAGGTTCTGTGTCTAGCTACACCTAGACTATAGGTTCTGTGTCTAGCTACACCTAGACTAGAGGTTCTGTGTCTAGCTACACCTAGGCTAGAGGTTCTGTGTCTAGCTACACCTAGGCTAGAGGTTCTGTATCTAGCTACACCTAGGCTAGAGGTTCTGTGTCTAGCTACACCTAGACTAGAGGTTCTGTGTCTAGCTACACCTAGACTAGAGGTTCTGTGTCTAGCTACACCTAGGCTAGAGGTTCTGTGTCTAGCTACACCTAGGCTAGAGGTTCTGTATCTAGCTACACCTAGGCTAGAGGTTCTGTGTCTAGCTACACCTAGACTAGAGGTTCTGTGTCTAGCTACACCTAGACTAGAGGTTCTGTGTCTAGCTACACCTAGGCTAGAGGTTCTGTGTCTAGCTACACCTAGACTAGAGGTTCTGTATCTAGCTACACCTAGGCTAGAGGTTCTGTGTCTAGCTACACCTAGGCTAGAGGTTCTGTGTCTAGCTACACCTAGGCTAGAGGTTCTGTGTCTAGCTACACCTAGGCTAGAGGTTCTGTGTCTAGCTACACCTAGGCTAGAGGTTCTGTGTCTAGCTACACCTAGGCTAGAGGTTCTGTATCTAGCTACACATAGACTAGAGGTTCTGTATCTAGCTACACCTAGACTAGAGGTTCTGTATCTAGCTACACCTAGGCTAGAGGTTCTGTGTCTAGCTACACCTAGACTAGAGGTTCTGTGTCTAGCTACACCTAGACTAGAGGTTCTGTGTCTAGCTACACCTAGGCTAGAGGTTCTGTGTCTAGCTACACCTAGGCTAGAGGTTCTGTGTCTAGCTACACCTAGGCTAGAGGTTCTGTGTCTAGCTACACCTAGACTAGAGGTTCTGTGTCTAGCTACACCTAGGCTAGAGGTTCTGTGTCTAGCTACACCTAGACTAGAGGTTCTGTATCTAGCTACACCTAGGCTAGAGGTTCTGTGTCTAGCTACACCTAGACTAGAGGTTCTGTGTCTAGCTACACCTAGGCTAGAGGTTCTGTGTCTAGCTACACCTAGACTAGAGGTTCTGTGTCTAGCTACACCTAGGCTAGAGGTTCTGTGTCTAGCTACACCTAGACTAGAGGTTCTGTGTCTAGCTACACCTAGACTAGAGGTTCTGTGTCTAGCTACACCTAGGCTAGAGGTTCTGTGTCTAGCTACACCTAGACTAGAGGTTCTGTGTCTAGCTACACCTAGACTAGAGGTTCTGTGTCTAGCTACACCTAGGCTAGAGGTTCTGTGTCTAGCTACACCTAGACTAGAGGTTCTGTGTCTAGCTACACCTAGACTAGAGGTTCTGTGTCTAGCTACACCTAGACTAGAGGTTCTGTGTCTAGCTACACCTAGGCTAGAGGTTCTGTGTCTAGCTACACCTAGGCTAGAGGTTCTGTATCTAGCTACACCTGGACTAGAGGTTCTGTGTCTAGCTACACCTAGGCTAGAGGTTCTGTGTCTAGCTACACCTAGACTAGAGGTTCTGTGTCTAGCTACACCTAGGCTAGAGGTTCTGCGGCTAGCTACACCTAGACTAGAGGTTCTGTATCTAGCTACACCTAGGCTAGAGGTTCTGTGTCTAGCTACACCTAGACTATGGTTCTGTATCTAGCTACACCTAGACTAGAGGTTCTGTGTCTAGCTACACCTAGACTAGAGGTTCTGTGTCTAGCTACACCTAGACTAGAGGTTCTGTGTCTAGCTACACCTAGGCTAGAGGTTCTGTGTCTAGCTACACCTAGACTAGAGGTTCTGTGTCTAGCTACACCTAGGCTAGAGGTTCTGTGTCTAGCTACACCTAGGCTAGAGGTTCTGTGTCTAGCTACACCTAGGCTAGAGGTTCTGTGTCTAGCTACACCTAGACTAGAGGTTCTGTATCTAGCTACACCTAGGCTAGAGGTTCTGTGTCTAGCTACACCTAGACTATAGGTTCTGTGTCTAGCTACACCTAGGCTAGAGGTTCTGTGTCTAGCTACACCTAGACTAGAGGTTCTGTTGGCATGTTGTTTCCTCATGTTGAAAACATCTTGTGATAAAGATGTTAGTGATATTCCTATCAGGACATATACCCCCCCCCCCCCCCCCCCCCATCAAAAATTTTTTTTTGGTAAATGGGAAATAAAATGTATAAGGTTTTTGGGGGACCAGGTGAACTAGGGCTCAAAGATCTTTCATCATAATTATTACTAAACATAATGCAATTATAACTGTCATCATAGAAATTGTTTCAGTTGCAATCATCTTTCAAATTCAAACATCAAACAAAAAAAATAAATATTTGTTTGGTTATAATTTCATTTCATAATAAAATCTTTCATCCTAAATTCCTTATAAGTGAAATGGGGTGGGTAAATGTCCAGGGGGTATTTGGCAAGGGGGGAGGTTTTTGTTGTTGTTGTCCGGGGTGGGGGTTTATGTTTATGTCCTAGAAGCAATGCAAGACGCTGCGACACTAAATGACATCATTCTAGATCTTTGACATCAGCTAGACTCCTGTCTTTTGGGGTCACAAGAAATAGTAACATCTGATGTCACCCCAACAGGGAGTGCGACGCCAATGCCCTCCCCAGGATCCACACATCTGATGTCACCCCAACAGGGAGTGCGACGCCAATGCCCTCCCCAGGATCCACACATCTGATGTCACCCCAACAGGGAGTGCGACGCCAATGCCCTCCCCAGGATCCACACATCTGATGTCACCCCAACAGGGAGTGCGACGCCAATGCTCTCCCCAGGATCCACACATCTGATGTCACCCCAACAGGGAGTGCGACGCCAATGTTCTCCCCAGGATCCACACATCTGATGTCACCCCAACAGGGAGTGCGACGCCAATGCTCTCCCCGGGATCCACACATCTGATGTCATCCCAACAGGGAGTGCGACGCCAATGCCCTCCCCGGGATCCACACATCTGATGTCATCCCAACAGGGAGTGCGGCGCCAATGCCCTCCCCCGGATAGGAGGGAAGGTTCTTGTCTGGGAAGCCCTTCTACACATGCTGCAGGGCCTAACAGGTTGGTGGCCAAGTTTTCAAAGCAATGACATCATCCATTCAACCTTCTATTATTCTGCTCACATTTTCTGCTCAAATAATCTGATAGTTACACACTCATTATCATGTGTTAGGTGCAGGTGTCAGATAGTTACAGATTATCATCTGTGCTAGGTGCAGGTGTCAGATAGTTACACACTCATCATCTGTGTTAGGTGCAGGTGTCAGATAGTTACACACTCATCATCTGTGTTAGGTGCAGGTGTCAGATAGTCATCTGCAGGTGTCAGATTATCATCTGTGTTAGCTGCAGGTGTCAGATAGTTACAGATCATCAGCTGTGTTAGCTGCAGGTGTCAGATAGTTACAGATCATCATCCGTGTTAGCTGCAGGTGTCAGATAGTTACAGATCATCATCCGTGTTAGCTGCAGGTGTCAGATAGTTACAGACTGATCATCCGAATCACCAGACCCACCCAGTTAGCTACAGGAACAAGTCGGAAAACATGTTAGTATTGTGTGCACAAAGATCATGTTTCCTCAAAAGGCGAAGAGTTGTTGCATGACTATAGTATAGCAATACACTGAAGAGTTGTTGCATGGCTATAGTATAGCAATACACTGTAGAGTTGTTGCATGGCTATAGTATAGCAATACACTGAAGAGTTGTTGCATGGCTATAGTATAGCAATACACTGAAGAGTTGTTGCATGACTATAGTATAGCAATACACTGAAGAGTTGTTGCATGGCTATAGTATAGCAATACACTGAAGAGTTGTTGCATGGCTATAGTATAGCAATACACTGAAGAGTTGTTGCATGGCTATAGTATAGCAATACACTGAAGAGTTGTTGCATGACTATAGTATAGCAATACACTGAAGAGTTGTTGCATGGCTATAGTATAGCAATACACTGAAGAGTTGTTGCATGACTATAGTATAGCAATACACTGAAGAGTTGTTGCATGACTATAGTATAGCAATACACTGAAGAGTTGTTGCATGGCTGTAGTATAACAATACACTGAAGAGTTGTTGCATGGTATAGTATAACAATACACTGAAGAGTTGTTGCATGGTATAGTATAACAATACACTGAAAAATTGTTGCATGGCTATAGTATAGCAACAATACACTTTTCTATCGAGTCAGCACATGAAGTTCTTCTCCAATCTTGTCATAACTTTTGCTTCTACTTCAGCAACGCTCTTGCTATGACCATTCTCATGATCTCATTAGTTCCTGCACGGGGAGAGCGAAGGAGAGAGGGAGTGGGTGGGGGTGCATATGCAGCAATGAGTATGGCATGATAGGAATATACATTTAGAGTAGTGCTGTGTATCTGACAGTGTGTGGAGATGCACCTCCATCCTGTCCAGTGTGGTGCTCCTCCACACTGGCCATGCACTTCAGAGATGTCACAGCATGCTGATTGTGTTGAGTGCCTAGCAAGTGATGGCAATCCACAGTTGGATGACACAGTTGAAGAGAAGGATGGAACCAGATAGTGCTTCAACAGAGAGCTGTTAGGGAATTCAGAAGAACAGTGCCTTCTTGAAAACAGAGCATGTGCCCAACATACTCTCAACAACTAGCCGACATCCTGCCATACCTATGTCTAGCTGAGGTGCTCCTGCCATACCTATGTCTAGCTGAGGTGCTCCTGCCATACCTATGTCTAGCTGAGGTGCTCCTGCCATACCTATGTCTAGCTGAGGTGCTCCTGCCATACCTATGTCTAGCTGAGGTGCTCCTGCCATACCTATGTCTAGCTGAGGTGCTCCTGCCATACCTATGCCTAGCTGAGGTGCTCCTGCCATACCTATGTCTAGCTGAGGTGCTCCTGCCATACCTATGTCTAGCTGAGGTGCTCCTGCCATACCTATGTCTAGCTGAGGTCCCCCTGCCATACCTATGTCTAGCTGAGGTGCTCCTGCCATACCTATGTCTAGCTGAGGCCTCCTGCCATATCTATGCCTAGCTGAGGTGCTCCTGCCATACCTATGTCTAGCTGAGGTGCTCCTGCCATACCTATGTCTAGCTGAGGTGCTCCTGCCATACCTATGTCTAGCTGAGGTGCCCCTGCCATACCTATGTCTAGCTGAGGTGCTCCTGCCATACCTATGTCTAGCTGAGGTCCCCCTGCCATACCTATGTCTAGCTGAGGTGCTCCTGCCATACCTATGTCTAGCTGAGGTCCCCCTGTGCCATACCTATGTCTAGCTGAGGTGCTCCTGCCATACCTATGTCTAGCTGAGGTCCCCCTGCCATACCTATGTCTAGCTGAGGTGCCCCTGCCATACCTATGTCTAGCTGAGGTGCCCCTGCCATACCTATGTCTAGCTGAGGTCCTCCTGCCATATCTATGTCTAGCTGAGGTCCCCCTGCCATACCTATGTCTAGCTGAGGTCCCCCTGCCATACCTATGTCTAGCTGAGGTGCCCCTGCCATACCTATGTCTAGCTGAGGTGCTCCTGCCATACCTATGTCTAGCTGAGGTGCCCCTGCCATACCTATGTCTAGCTGAGGTGCTCCTGCCATACCTATGTCTAGCTGAGGTGCTCCTGCCATACCTATGTCTAGCTGAGGTCCCCCTGCCATACCTATGTCTAGCCGAGGTCCCCCTGCCATACCTATGTCTAGCTGAGGTGCTCCTGCCATACCTATGTCTAGCTGAGGTGCTCCTGCCATACCTATGTCTAGCTGAGGTGCTCCTGCCATACCTATGTCTAGCCGAGGTGCTCCTGCCATACCTATGTCTAGCTGAGGTGCCCCTGCCATACCTATGTCTAGCTGAGGTGCTCCTGCCATACCTATGTCTAGCTGAGGTGCTCCTGCCATACCTATGTCTAGCTGAGGTGCTCCTGCCATACCTATGTCTAGCTGAGGTGCTCCTGCCATACCTATGTCTAGCTGAGGTGCTCCTGCCATACCTATGTCTAGCTGAGGTGCTCCTGCCGTACCTATGTCTAGCTGAGGTGCTCCTGCCGTACCTATGTCTAGCTGAGGTGCTCCTGCCATACCTATGTCTAGCTGAGGTCCCCCTGCCATACCTATGTCTAGCTGAGGTCCTCCTGCCATAGCTAAATATATCCTAGCCATAACCACCCAGTGTAAATATATCCTAGCCATAACCACCCAGTGTAAATATATCCTAGCCATAACCACCCAGTGTAAATATATCCTAGCCATAACCACCCAGTGTAAATATATCCTAGATAACCACCCAGTGTAAATATATCCTAGCCATAACCACCCAGTGTAAATATATCCTAGTCATAACCACCCAGTGTAAATATATCCTAGTCATAACCACCCAGTGTAAATAATCCTTGCCATAACCACCCAGTGTAAATATATCCTTGCCATAACCACCCAGTGTAAATATATCCTAGCCTTAACCACCCAGTGTAAATATATCCTAGTCATAACCACCCAGTGTAAATATATCCTAGCCATAACCACCCAGTGTAAATATATCCCAGCCAGTGTAAATATATCCTAGCCATAACCACCCAGTGTAAATATATCCTAGCCATAACCACCCAGTGTAAATATATCCTAGCCATAACCACCCAGTGTAAATATATCCTAGCCATAACCACCAGTGCTTGCATTTTACCCGGGTAAAACCTATTTAACCCAACCCAGTGGGTAAAACCTGTGTTTTAGTTATTTCACCCAGGTTTTACCCCTATTTTACCCGGGTTTTACCCAGGTATTACCCAGTGATATAAAACACTTATTTGTGGCCCTGTCACAGCCCTGTCCCAGAGCCACAAGTATCTGGGTGGTGGTGGACACCAGGGCTATTTAAAAGGCAAGCAAATACCACAGGTCATCATTCACTTCACTGCTTACAGTTCAGTAAGTGTACTGAAATTACAAAAATGAGAAAGCCCAGAAGTTCGTCTTCTGCCACAGCTTCCTGCGAGGACCTCAGGAGATTGACCATTAAATCTATTTAACTTGCATATCAATTTGACTTTAATCCCATGAATATTTAAATAAATCATTAAATAAAAAATATATACTCTAGTAGACAACCTTGTCACTTGGTAAATAAATGCTGAGTGAAACACAGCTCCTGTTTTTGTCTAGTTCTTTACAGTTGCCATTTATTGAATGTCTTACTTCCTGATTACAGAGTTAATTTCTTATAATATCTTTACAGTTTATAATAAATCTATTGTGTCTATTATTTTATCCTGGGTTGTATCCATGTTTGAGTAAAACCTGGGTAAAACCCGGGTAAAAGGTATTTAACCCAATCCAGGTTACACTCAAGTCCTGGGTAAAACCTGCGAACTCTGCTAACCACCACGTGTAAATGTGTCCTAGCCATGACCACACCCTCCTAATAATGCTACCACACCCTCTTAGGTAGTGACCTTCCAGTATCTGGTGGACGCGGGTGTCTCTCATGTATTGTTGCACTGGGGAGTCCTTCAAGTAGCCATATCCACCATGCAGCTGCAGGCAGTCATTGGTAATGGAGAAGCATTGGTCAGTAGCAAACAGTTTAGCCATTGCACAAAGTTCCACTGCATTGTCAGCATCTGCATCAAGACTCTGTGCTGCCATGCGCACCATCAGCCTGGAGGCAACCAGAGCTGTCCACATGTCTGCCATCTTGAATTGCAAGTACTGGAGAACAACAAGAGATCTATAATTATGTATGATATAGATCCCCTCTCCCCCCTTGTATGAAAGCTCCCCCCTCGTTTGAAAGCTCCCCTCCTTGTATGAAAGCTCCCCCCCCCTTCGTATGAAAGCAAGCTCGAATAGTAGCCCTGTCTTGCACATCTTGTTCTAAGGCTAGCTACATGTATAACAGCAGGTATGTGGCATTGCACAGAGCCAGTGAGGAATCCTCAACCACTGGCTCTGCATTGCTATCTCTCTCATCTACTAATGAAGTTTCTACGACAAGTAATAGCAAGTAATGGAGTATAGCAGTTGCTTGCATGCCGGACCTGGAACTCCGCCAGTTTCCTCTGGAATGCTTCCCTTTCTTTGAGGTACTGTGCAGTATGCACTAGAGCTTGTGTGGCTCCGCCCAGGCTACAGGAGGCTATGTTGACCCGCCCTCCATTCAGACCACGCATGGCAATGTGGAAACCCTGTACCAAATATAGAGATATACAAGCAACCACACACATCATGCACCAAATATAGAGATATACAAGCAACCACACACATCATGCACCAAATATAGAGATATACAAGCAATCACACACATCATGCACCAAATATAGAGATATACAAGCAATCACACACATCATGCACCAAATATAGAGATACACAAGCAATCACACACATCATGCACCAAATATAGAGATATACAAGCAATCACACACATCATGCACCAAATATAGAGATATACAAGCAACCACACACATCATGCACCAAATATAGAGATATACAAGCAATCACACACATCATGCACCAAATATAGAGATATACAAGCAATCACACACATCATGCACCAAATATAGAGATATACAAGCAACCACTCACATCATGCACCAAATATAGAGATATACAAGCAATCACACACATCATGCACCAAATATAGAGATATACAAGCAATCACACACATCATGCACCAAATATAGAGATATACAAGCAACCATACACATCATGCACCAAATATAGAGATATACAAGCAACCACACACATCATGCACCAAATATACAGATATACAAGCAACCACACACATCATGCACCAAATATAGAGATATACAAGCAATCACACACATCATGCACCAAATATAGAGATATACAAGCAACCACACACATCATGCACCAAATATAGAGATATACAAGCAACCACACACATCATGCACCAAATATAGAGATATACAAGCAATCACACACATCATGCACCAAATATAGAGATATACAAGCAATCACACACATCATGCACCAAATATAGAGATATACAAGCAACCATACACATCATGCACCAAATATAGAGATATACAAGCAACCACACACATCATGCACCAAATATAGAGATATACAAGCAACCACACACATCATGCACCAAATATAGAGATATACAAGCAACCACACACATCATGTACCAAATATAGAGATATACAAGCAATCACACACATCATGCACCAAATATAGAGATATACAAGCAATCACACACATCATGCACCAAATATAGAGATATACAAGCAATCACACACATCATGCACCAAATATAGAGATATACAAGCAACCACACACATCATGCACCAAATATAGAGATATACAAGCAATCACACACATCATGCACCAAATATAGAGATATACAAGCAATCACACACATCATGCACCAAATATAGAGATATACAAGCAACCACACACATCATGCACCAAATATAGAGATATACAAGCAATCACACACATCATGTACCAAATATAGAGATATACAAGCAATCACACACATCATGCACCAAATATAGAGATATACAAGCAACCACTCACATCATGCACCAAATATAGAGATATACAAGCAATCACACACATCATGCACCAAATATAGAGATATACAAGTAACCACACACATCATGCACCAAATATAGAGATATACAAGCAATCACACACATCATGTACCAAATATAGAGATATACAAGCAATCACACACATCATGCACCAAATATAGAGATATACAAGCAACCACTCACATCATGCACCAAATATAGAGATATACAAGCAATCATACACATCATGCACCAAATATAGAGATATACAAGCAACCACACACATCATGCACCAAATATAGAGATATACAAGCAACCATACACATCATGCACCAAATATAGAGATATACAAGCAACCACACACATCATGCACCAAATATAGAGATATACAAGCAACCACACACATCATGCACCAAATATAGAGATATACAAGCAACCACACACATCATGTACCAAATATAGAGATATACAAGCAACCACTCACATCATGCACCAAATATAGAGATATACAAGCAACCACACACATCATGCACCAAATATAGAGATATACAAGCAACCACTCACATCATGCACCAAATATAGAGATATACAAGCAACCACTCACATCATGCACCAAATATAGAGATATACAAGTAACCACACACATCATGCTTATCTGGAATGTGTGCTAGCACTTTCTCCTTGACCCACTTATTGAAAGAGTGACCACACCCCATCATTGCCGCTAGATGTCTAAAGCTCTGGCTACTGCCAGACTAAAAACTGTGAATGCCCTTGGGTTCATCTTCAAGATCTGTGCACCCTCTGTCTTCTCGTCTGTCTTCTCGCATGCTCACAAACAAACGTCACCGACGACACAAGCAAGTCCATAATTAAGGCGTTTCAAATATGAATAGGTAAGTATCATCAAGTGAGAACGTTTGTTAATTGATGATGCTAAACTCACTTCAAGTTATGGGCAGAATAATGGGAAGAGGTGAGCGTGCTACTCATTTGTCATGTGACAATCTGCAAACAATAATTGAAGTCCAAGCATGCACACAACATGTGCCCACACGTCAGCAACAAACATGGCATGCATGTTTGGTTAGTTCTGGAGTTCTCTTGTTGAAGGAGGCCACAGCTGATCCTCTACCAAGGGAGGAGGCTGTAGCTGACCTCTACCAAGGGAGGAGGCTGTAGCTACCCTCTACCAAGGGAGGAGGCTGTAGCTGACCTCTACCAAGGGAGGAGGCTGTAGCTGACCCTCTACCAAGGGAGGAGGCTGTCCTCTACCAAGGGAGGAGGCTGTAGCTGACCTCTACCAAGGGAGGAGGCTGTAGCTACCCTCTACCAAGGGAGGAGGCTGTAGCTGACCTCTACCAAGGGAGGAGGCTGTAGCTGACCCTCTACCAAGGGAGGAGGCTGTAGCTGACCCTCTACCAAGGGAGGAGGCTGTAGCTGACCCTCTACCAAGGGAGGAGGCTGTAGCTGACCCTCTACCAAGGGAGGAGGCTGTCCTCTACCAAGGGAGGAGGCTGTAGCTACCCTCTACCAAGGGAGGAGGCTGTAGCTGACCCTCTACCAAGGGAGGAGGCTGTAGCTGACCCTCTACCAAGGGAGGAGGCTGTAGCTGACCTCTACCAAGGGAGGAGGCTGTAGCTGACCTCTACCAAGGGAGGAGGCTGTAGCTACCCTCTACCAAGGGAGGAGGCTGTAGCTGACCCTCTACCAAGGGAGGAGGCTGTAGCTGACCTCTACCAAGGGAGGAGGCTGTAGCTACCCTCTACCAAGGGAGGAGGCTGTAGCTGACCCTCTACCAAGGGAGGATGAACCTCTACCAAGGGAGGAGGCTGTAGCTGACCTCTACCAAGGGAGGAGGCTGTAGCTGACCCTCTACCAAGGGAGGAGGCTGTAGCTGATCCTCTACCAAGGGAGGAGGCTGTAGCTGACCCTCTACCAAGGGAGGAGGCTGTAGCTGACCCTCTACCAAGGGAGGAGGCTGTAGCTGACCCTCTACCAAGGGAGGAGGCTGTAGCTGACCCTCTACCAAGGGAGGAGGCTGTAGCTGACCCTCTACCAATGGAGGAGGCTGTAGCTGACCCTCTACCAAGGGAGGAGGCTGTAGCTGACCCTCTACCAAGGGAGGAGGCTGTAGCTGGTCCTTTACCAAGGGAGGAGGCTGTAGCTGACCTCTACCAAGGGAGGAGGCTGTAGCTACCCTCTACCAAGGGAGGAGGCTGTAGCTGACCCTCTACCAAGGGAGGAGGCTGTAGCTGACCCTCTACCAAGGGAGGAGGCTATAACTGACCCTCTACCAAGGGAGGAGGCCACAGCTGACCCTCTAGCAAGGGAGGAGGCTGTAGCTACCCTCTACCAAGGGAGGAGGTTGTAGCTGATCCTCTACCAAGGGAGGAGGCTGTAGCTGATCCTCTTCTACCAAGGGAGGAGGCTGTAGCTGACCCTCTACCAAGGGAGGAGGCTGTAGCTACCCTCTACCAAGGGAGGAGGCTGTAGCTGACCTCTACCAAGGGAGGAGGCTGTAGCTGACCCTCTACCAATGGAGGAGGCTGTAGCTGACCCTCTACCAAGGGAGGAGGCTGTAGCTACCCTCTACCAAGGGAGGAGGCTGTAGCTGACCCTCTACCAAGGGAGGAGGCTGTAGCTGACCCTCTACCAAGGGAGGAGGCTATAGCTGACCCTCTACCAAGGGAGGAGGCCACAGCTGACCCTCTAGCAAGGGAGGAGGCTGTAGCTACCCTCTACCAAGGGAGGAGGTTGTAGCTGATCCTCTACCAAGGGAGGAGGCTGTAGCTGATCCTCTTCTACCAAGGGAGGAGGCTGTAGCTGACCCTCTACCAAGGGAGGAGGCTGTAGCTACCCTCTACCAAGGGAGGAGGCTGTAGCTGACCTCTACCAAGGGAGGAGGCTGTAGCTGACCCTCTACCAAGGGACTACCAATGGAGGAGGCTGTAGCTGACCCTCTACCAAGGGAGGAGGCCACAGCTGACCCTCTAGCAAGGGCCTGCCTGCAATAACAAGGTAGGGTGTGTGTGCAGTGCATGTACAAGAAGATGCTAGGAAAAGGAAAGTGTTTTGACAGAAGCTCTGAGTTGGTCTCTGCAGGACTTGGATGGCCAATTGCTCAACTACTAAACAGAAGAACACCATATTTGGGTTGACTTGACCAACAACAACAAAACCAGACCACACCCATATTAGATGACCATTACCATTTAAAGCTTGCAACCATTAAATGGTAAAGGGTCATCTTCCTGGTTGTGGTCCATATATGGGTATAGTCTGAGGAAACCTAATATGATTATAATGACCTTCTCTTCTTACTCCTGATGAGCATCTGGTCATGGTCAAAATGTGGAGAGAGTAAGATTCAAGTTGATTGTTAAGAAGGTCATTCTAATGTCAACTGAGAGTTCGTTGAGAACTCCCAATATAGTCACACTTACTGTTCTTAACAAACACTAACTCTAGGGCTAGGGCTAGGGGTGGGGCTAGGGCTAGGGCTAGGCTACTGACTTCTCCTTCTCTGCCAAGCAGGTTTTCCTTGGGAATAACACAGTCATCAAGAATGACACTACGAGTTGGTTGAGAGTTCCAACCCATCTGCACACACACACACACAAGACACACACACACACACACACACAGAAGAGAGGGAGATTGACCAAGTAAGAAGGCATTACATAGTAACACTTCATCACTCCTCCCACTCACTTTCTCCTCTTTGGCTCCAAAGCTCAGCCCAGGCGTGTCCTTCTCCACCAGGAAACAGGAAATCCCGGCAGCCCCTAATGGGCATTGTCATAAGAGCATGGGCATTGTCATAAGAGCACGGGCATTGTCATGAGAGTACGGGCATTGTCATAAGAGCACGGGCATTGTCCTAAGAGCAGGGGCATTGTCATGAGAGTGTACGGGCATTGTCATAAGAGCATGGGCATTGTCATGAGAGTACGGGCATTGTCATGAGTACGGGCATTGTCATGAGAGCACGGGCATTGTCACGAGAGTACGGGCATTGTCATAAGAGCACGGGCATTGTCATGAGAGCACGGGCATTGTCATAAGAGCACAGGCATTGTCATAAGAGTACGGGCATTGACATAAGAGCATCATGGGCATTGTCATAAGAGCACGGGCATTGTCATAAGAGCACGGGCATTGTCATAAGAGCATCATGGGCATTGACATAAGAGCACGGGCATTGTCATAAGAGCACGGGCATTGTCATAATAAGAGTATGGGCTGTCATGAGAGCACGGGCATTGTCATAAGAGCACAGGCGTTGTCATAAGAGCACGGGCATTGTCATAAGAGCACGGGCATTGTCATGAGAGCATGGATATAGCAACATCAACATTAATGTACATGCCAGTTACACTTGACCTCTGACCTGCTGTTCCAGTGCGAGCCATGATCAGGTAGACATCAGTAGCTCCTGCTCCGCTAATAAAGGCCTGCAGCACACACACACACACACACATGTACCATTCATAGTGGGCACAGTCCACTGCCTGACCCATCATTCATAGTGGGCTTGGTGCAGGTGGAGTCCACTACCTGACCTATCATTCATAGTGGGCTTGGTGCAGGTGGAGTCCACTGCACTATATTCTATTCACAGGTAATAATTATAATGCTGCACTATATTCACAGGTAATAATTATAATGCTGCACTATATTCACATGTAATAATTATAATGCTGCACTATATTCACAGGTAATAATTATAATGCTGCACTATATTCACATGTAATAATTATAATGCTGCACTATATTCACAGGTAATAATTATAATGCTGCACTATATTCACAGGTAATAATTATAATGCTGCACTATATTCACAGGTAATAATTATAATGCTGCACTATATTCACAGGTAATAATTATAATGCTGCACTATATTCACATGTAATAATTATAATGCTGCACTATATTCACAGGTAATAATTATAATGCTGCACTATATTCACAGGTAATAATTATAATGCTACACTATATTCACATGTAATAATTATAATGCTGCACTATATTCACAGGTAATAATTATAATGCTGCACTATATTCACATGTAATAATTATAATGCTGCACTATATTCACAGGTAATAATTATAATGCTGCACTATATTCACAGGTAATAATTATAATGCTACACTATATTCACATGTAATAATTATAATGCTACACTATATTCACATGTAATAATTATAATGCTGCACTATATTCACAGGTAATAATTATAATGCTGCACTATATTCACATGTAATAATTATAATGCTGCACTATATTCACAGGTAATAATTATAATGCTGCACTATATTCACAGGTAATAATTATAATGCTGCACTATATTCACAGGTAATAATTATAATGCTGCACTATATTCACAGGTAATAATTATAATGCTGCACTATATTCACATGTAATAATTATAATGCTGCACTATATTCACAGGTAATAATTATAATGCTGCACTATATTCACAGGTAATAATTATAATGCTGCACTATATTCACAGGTAATAATTATAATGCTGCACTATATTCACAGGTAATAATTATAATGCTGCACTATATTCACATGTAATAATTATAATGCTGCACTATATTCACAGGTAATAATTATAATGCTGCACTATATTCACAGGTAATAATTATAATGCTGCACTATATTCACAGGTAATAATTATAATGCTGCACTATATTCACAGGTAATAATTATAATGCTGCACTATATTCACATGTAATAATTATAATGCTGCACTATATTCACAGGTAATAATTATAATGCTGCACTATATTCACAGGTAATTATAATGTGCACTATATTCACAGGTAATAATTATAATGCTGCACTATATTCACAGGTAATAATTATAATGCTGCACTATATTCACATGTAATAATTATAATGCTGCACTATATTCACATGTAATAATTATAATGCTACACTATATTCACAGGTAATAATTATAATGCTGCACTATATTCACATGTAATAATTATAATGCTGCACTATATTCACAGGTAATAATTATAATGCTGCACTATATTCACAGGTAATAATTATAATGCTGCACTATATTCACATGTAATAATTATAATGCTGCACTATATTCACAGGTAATAATTATAATGCTACACTATATTCAAGGTAATAATTATAATGCTGCACTATATTCACAGGTAATAATTATAATGCTACACTATATTCACAGGTAATAATTATAATGCTGCACTATATTCACAGGTAATAATTATAATGCTGCACTATATTCACAGGTAATAATTATAATGCTGCACTATATTCACAGGTAATAATTATAATGCTGCACTATATTCACATGTAATAATTATAATGCTACACTATATTCACATGTAATAATTATAATGCTGCACTATATTCACAGGTAATAATTATAATGCTGCACTATATTCACAGGTAATAATTATAATGCTGCACTATATTCACATGTAATAATTATAATGCTGCACTATATTCACAGGTAATAATTATAATGCTGCACTATATTCACAGGTAATAATTATAATGCTGCACTATATTCACATGTAATAATTATAATGCTGCACTATATTCACAGGTAATAATTATAATGCTGCACTATATTCACATGTAATAATTATAATGCTGCACTATATTCACAGGTAATAATTATAATGCTGCACTATATTCACAGGTAATAATTATAATGCTGCACTATATTCACAGGTAATAATTATAATGCTACACTATATTCACAGGTAATAATTATAATGCTGCACTATATTCACATGTAATAATTATAATGCTGCACTATATTCACAGGTAATAATTATAATGCTGCACTATATTCACAGGTAATAATTATAATGCTGCACTATATTCACAGGTAATAATTATAATGCTGCACTATATTCACAGGTAATAATTATAATGCTGCACTATATTCACATGTAATAATTATAATGCTGCACTATATTCACAGGTAATAATTATAATGCTACACTATATTCACAGGTAATAATTATAATGCTGCACTATATTCACAGGTAATAATTATAATGCTACACTATATTCACATGTAATAATTATAATGCTGCACTATATTCACAGGTAATAATTATAATGCTACACTATATTCACAGGTAATAATTATAATGCTGCACTATATTCACAGGTAATAATTATAATGCTGCACTATATTCACATGTAATAATTATAATGCTGCACTATATTCACAGGTAATAATTATAATGCTGCACTATATTCACAGGTAATAATTATAATGCTGCACTATATTCACATGTAATAATTATAATGCTGCACTATATTCACAGGTAATAATTATAATGCTGCACTATATTCACAGGTAATAATTATAATACTGCACTATATTCACAGGTAATAATTATAATGCTGCACTATATTCACAGGTAATAATTATAATACTGCACTATATTCACAGGTAATAATTATAATACTGCACTATATTCACAGGTAATAATTATAATGCTGCACTATATTCACAGGTAATAATTATAATGCTGCACTATATTCACAGGTAATAATTATAATGCTACACTATATTCACAGGTAATAATTATAATGCTACACTATATTCACATGTAATAATTATAATGCTGCACTATATTCACATGTAATAATTATAATGCTGCACTATATTCACAGGTAATAATTATAATGCTGCACTATATTCACAGGTAATAATTATAATGCTGCACTATATTCACAGGTAATAATTATAATGCTGCACTATATTCACATGTAATAATTATAATGCTGCACTATATTCACAGGTAATAATTATAATGCTGCACTATATTCACAGGTAATAATTATAATGCTGCACTATATTCACAGGTAATAATTATAATGCTGCACTATATTCACATGTAATAATTATAATGCTGCACTATATTCACAGGTAATAATTATAATGCTGCACTATATTCACAGGTAATAATTATAATGCTGCACTATATTCACAGGTAATAATTATAATACTGCACTATATTCACAGGTGATAATTATAATGCTGCACTATATTCACAGGTGATAATTATAATGCTGCACTATATTCACAGGTAATAATTATAATGCTGACTATATTCACAGGTAATAATTATAATACTGCACTATATTCACAGGTGATAATTATAATGCTGCACTATATTCACAGGTGATAATTATAATGCTGCACTATATTCACAGGTAATAATTATAATGTTGCACTATATTCACAGGTAATAATTATAATGCTGACTATATTCACAGGTAATAATTATAATGCTACACTATATTCACAGGTAATAATTATAATGCTGCACTATATTCACAGGTAATATTCACAGGTAATAATTATAATGCTGCACTATATTCACATGTAATAATTATAATGCTGCACTATATTCACATGTAATAATTATAATGCTGCACTATATTCACAGGTAATAATTATAATGCTGACTATATTCACATGTAATAATTATAATGCTGCACTATATTCACATGTAATAATTATAATGCTGCACTATATTCACAGGTAATAATTATAATGCTGCACTATATTCACATGTAATAATTATAATGCTGCACTATATTCACATGTAATAATTATAATGCTGCACTATATTCACAGGTAATAATTATAATGCTGCACTATATTCACAGGTAATAATTATAATGCTGCACTATATTCACAGGTAATAATTATAATGCTGCACTATATTCACATGTAATAATTATAATGCTGCACTATATTCACATGTAATAATTATAATGCTGCACTATATTCACATGTAATAATTATAATGCTGACTATATTCACAGGTAATAATTATAATGCTGCACTATATTCACAGGTAATAATTATAATGCTACACTATATTCACAGGTAATAATTATAATGCTGCACTATATTCACATGTAATAATTATAATGCTACACTATATTCACATGTAATAATTATAATGCTGCACTATATTCACAGGTAATAATTATAATGCTGCACTATATTCACAGGTAATAATTATAATGCTACACTATATTCACAGGTAATAATTATAATGCTGCACTATATTCACAGGTAATAATTATAATGCTGCACTATATTCACAGGTAATAATTATAATGCTGCACTATATTCACAGGTAATAATTATAATGCTACACTATATTCACAGGTAATAATTATAATGCTGACACTATATTCACAGGTAATAATTATAATGCTGCACTATATTCACAGGTAATAATTATAATGCTGCACTATATTCACAGGTAATAATTATAATGCTGCACTATATTCACATGTAATAATTATAATGCTGCACTATATTCACATGTAATAATTATAATGCTGCACTATATTCACAGGTAATAATTATAATGCTGCACTATATTCACAGGTAATAATTATAATGCTGCACTATATTCACAGGTAATAATTATAATGCTGCACTATATTCACAGGTAATAATTATAATGCTGCACTATATTCACAGGTAATAATTATAATGCTGCACTATATTCACAGGTAATAATTATAATGCTGCACTATATTCACAGGTAATAATTATAATGCTGCACTATATTCACATGTAATAATTATAATGCTGCACTATATTCACAGGTAATAATTATAATGCTGCACTATATTCACAGGTAATAATTATAATGCTGCACTATATTCACAGGTAATAATTATAATGCTACACTATATTCACAGGTAATAATTATAATGCTACACTATATTCACAGGTAATAATTATAATGCTGCACTATATTCACAGGTAATAATTATAATGCTACACTATATTCACAGGTAATAATTATAATGCTGCACTATATTCACAGGTAATAATTATAATGCTGCACTATATTCACAGGTAATAATTATAATGCTGCACTATATTCACAGGTAATAATTACAATGCTGCACTATATTCACAGTAATAATTATAATGCTGCACTATATTCACATGTAATAATTATAATGCTGCACTATATTCACATGTAATAATTATAATGCTGCACTATATTCACAGGTAATAATTATAATGCTGCACTATATTCACAGGTAATAATTATAATGCTGCACTATATTCACAGGTAATAATTATAATGCTACACTATATTCACATGTAATAATTATAATGCTGCACTATATTCACAGGTAATAATTATAATGCTGCACTATATTCACAGGTAATAATTATAATGCTGCACTATATTCACAGGCAATAATTATAATGCTGCACTATATTCACAGGTAATAATTATAATGCTGCACTATATTCACAGGTAATAATTATAATGCTGCACTATATTCACAGGTAATAATTATAATGCTGCACTATATTCACAGGTGATAATTATAATGCTACACTATATTCACAGGTAATAATTATAATGCTGCACTATATTCACATGTAATAATTATAATGCTACACTATATTCACAGGTAATAATTATAATGCTGCACTATATTCACAGGTAATAATTATAATGCTGCACTATATTCACAGGTAATAATTATAATGCTGCACTATATTCACAGGTAATAATTATAATGCTGCACTATATTCACAGGTAATAATTATAATGCTGCACTATATTCACAGGTGATAATTATAATGCTGCACTATATTCACATGTAATAATTATAATGCTACACTATATTCACAGGTGATAATTATAATGCTGCACTATATTCACATGTAATAATTATAATGCTGCACTATATTCACAGGTAATAATTATAATGCTGCACTATATTCACAGGTAATAATTATAATGCTGCACTATATTCACAGGTAATAATTATAATGCTGCACTATATTCACAGGTAATAATTATAATGCTGCACTATATTCACAGGTAATAATTATAATGCTAAACTATATTCACATGTAATAATTATAATACTGCACTATATTCACATGTAATAATTATAATGCTGCACTATATTCACATGTAATAATTATAATGCTGCACTATATTCACAGGTAATAATTATAATGCTACACTATATTCACAGGTAATAATTATAATGCTGCACTATATTCACAGGTAATAATTATAATGCTGCACTATATTCACAGGTGATAATTATAATGCTGCACTATATTCACAGGTAATAATTATAATGCTGCACTATATTCACAGGTAATAATTATAATGCTGCACTATATTCACAGGTAATAATTATAATGCTGCACTATATTCACATGTAATAATTATAATGCTGCACTATATTCACAGGTAATAATTATAATGCTGCACTATATTCACAGGTAATAATTATAATGCTGCACTATATTCACAGGTAATAATTATAATGCTGCACTATATTCACAGGTAATAATTATAATGCTGCACTATATTCACAGGTAATAATTATAATGCTGCACTATATTCACATGTAATAATTATAATGCTGCACTATATTCACATGTAATAATTATAATGCTGCACTATATTCACAGGTAATAATTATAATGCTGCACTATATTCACAGGTGATAATTATAATGCTGCACTATATTCACAGGTAATAATTATAATGCTGCACTATATTCACAGGTAATAATTATAATGCTGCACTATATTCACATGTAATAATTATAATGCTGCACTATATTCACATGTAATAATTATAATGCTGCACTATATTCACAGGTAATAATTATAATGCTACACTATATTCACAGGTAATAATTATAATGCTGCACTATATTAACAGGTGATAATTATAATGCTGCACTATATTCACAGGTAATAATTATAATGCTGCACTATATTCACAGGTAATAATTATAATGCTGCACTATATTCACATGTAATAATTATAATGCTGCACTATATTCACATGTAATAATTATAATGCTGCACTATATTCACAGGTAATAATTATAATGCTGCACTATATTCACAGGTAATAATTATAATGCTGCACTATATTCACATGTAATAATTATAATGCTGCACTATATTCACAGGTAATAATTATAATGCTGCACTATATTCACATGTAATAATTATAATGCTGCACTATATTCACAGGTAATAATTATAATGCTGCACTATATTCACAGGTAATAATTATAATGCTGCACTATATTCACATGTAATAATTATAATGCTGCACTATATTCACAGGTGATAATTATAATGCTACACTATATTCACAGGTAATAATTATAATGCTGCACTATATTCACATGTAATAATTATAATGCTGCACTATATTCACAGGTAATAATTATAATGCTGCACTATATTCACAGGTAATAATTATAATGCTGCACTATATTCACAGGTAATAATTATAATGCTACACTATATTCACAGGTAATAATTATAATGCTGCACTATATTCACAGGTAATAATTATAATGCTACACTATATTCACATGTAATAATTATAATGCTGCACTATATTCACATGTAATAATTATAATGCTGCACTATATTCACAGGTAATAATTATAATGCTGCACTATATTCACATGTAATAATTATAATGCTACACTATATTCACAGGTAATAATTATAATGCTGCACTATATTCACATGTAATAATTATAATGCTGCACTATATTCACAGGTAATAATTATAATGCTGCACTATATTCACATGTAATAATTATAATGCTACTATATTCACAGGTAATAATTATAATGCTGCACTATATTCACATGTAATAATTATAATGCTGCACTATATTCACAGGTAATAATTATAATGCTGCACTATATTCACAGGTAATAATTATAATGCTGCACTATATTCACAGGTAATAATTATAATGCTACACTATATTCACAGGTAATAATTATAATGCTGCACTATATTCACATGTAATAATTATAATGCTGCACTATATTCACAGGTAATAATTATAATGCTGCACTATATTCACAGGTAATAATTATAATGCTGCACTATATTCACAGGTAATAATTATAATGCTACACTATATTCACAGGTAATAATTATAATGCTGCACTATATTCACATGTAATAATTATAATGCTGCACTATATTCACAGGTAATAATTATAATGCTGCACTATATTCACATGTAATAATTATAATGCTACACTATATTCACATGTAATAATTATAATGCTACACTATATTCACATGTAATAATTATAATGCTGCACTATATTCACAGGTAATAATTATAATGCTGCACTATATTCACATGTAATAATTATAATGCTGCTATATTCACAGGTAATAATTATAATGCTGCACTATATTCACAGGTAATAATTATAATGCTGCACTATATTCACAGGTAATAATTATAATGCTGCACTATATTCACAGGTAATAATTATAATGCTGCACTATATTCACAGGTAATAATTATAATGCTGCACTATATTCACAGGTAATAATTATAATGCTACACTATATTCACAGGTAATAATTATAATGCTGCACTATATTCACAGGTAATAATTATAATACTGCACTATATTCACAGGTAATAATTATAATGCTACACTATATTCACAGGTAATAATTATAATGCTGCACTATATTCACAGGTAATAATTATAATACTGCACTATATTCACAGGTAATAATTATAATGCTGCACTATATTCACAGGTAATAATTATAATGCTGCACTATATTCACATGTAATAATTATAATGCTGCACTATATTCACAGGTAATAATTATAATACTGCACTATATTCACAGGTAATAATTATAATGCTGCACTATATTCACAGGTAATAATTATAATGCTGCACTATATTCACAGGTAATAATTATAATGCTGCACTATATTCACAGGTAATAATTATAATACTGCACTATATTCACAGGTAATAATTATAATGATTCACAGGTAATAATTATAATGCTGCACTATATTCACAGGTAATAATTATAATGCTGCACTATATTCACAGGTAATAATTATAATGCTGCACTATATTCACAGGTAATAATTATAATGCTGCACTATATTCACAGGTAATAATTATAATGCTGCACTATATTCACATGTAATAATTATAATGCTGCACTATATTCACAGGTAATAATTATAATGCTGCACTATATTCACAGTAATAATTATAATGCTGCACTATATTCACAGGTAATAATTATAATGCTGCACTATATTCACAGGTAATAATTATAATGCTGCACTATATTCACAGGTAATAATTATAATGCTGCACTATATTCACAGTAATAATTATAATGCTGCACTATATTCACAGGTAATAATTATAATGCTGCACTATATTCACAGGTAATAATTATAATGCTGCACTATATTCACAGGTAATAATTATAATGCTGCACTATATTCACAGGTAATAATTATAATGCTGCACTATATTCACAGGTAATAATTATAATGCTGCACTATATTCACAGGTAATAATTATAATGCTGCACTATATGCACATGTAATAATTATAATGCTGCACTATATTCACAGGTAATAATTATAATGTTGCACTATATTCACAGGTAATAATTATAATGCTGCACTATATTCACATGTAATAATTATAATGCTGCACTATATTCACAGGTAATAATTATAATGTTGCACTATATTCACAGGTAATAATTATAATGCTGCACTATATTCACAGGTAATAATTATAATGCTACACTATATTCACAGGTAATAATTATAATGTTGCACTATATTCACAGGTAATAATTATAATGCTGCACTATATTCACAGGTAATAATTATAATGCTGCACTATATTCACAGGTAATAATTATAATGCTGCACTATATTCACAGTAATAATTATAATGCTGCACTATATTCACAGGTAATAATTATAATGCTGCACTATATTCACAGGTAATAATTATAATGCTGCACTATATTCACAGGTAATAATTATAATGCTGCACTATATTCACAGTAATATTTATAATGCTGCACTATATTCACAGGTAATAATTATAATGCTGCACTATATTCACAGGTAATAATTATAATGCTGCACTATATTCACAGGTAATAATTATAATGCTGCACTATATTCACAGGTAATAATTATAATGCTGCACTATATTCACAGGTAATAATTATAATGCTGCACTATATTCACAGGTAATAATTATAATGCTGCACTATATTCACATGTAATAATTATAATGCTGCACTATATTCACAGGTAATAATTATAATGTTGCACTATATTCACAGGTAATAATTATAATGCTGCACTATATTCACATGTAATAATTATAATGCTGCACTATATTCACAGGTAATAATTATAATGTTGCACTATATTCACAGGTAATAATTATAATGCTGCACTATATTCACAGGTAATAATTATAATGCTACACTATATTCACTACACTATATTCACAGGTAATAATTATAATGTTGCACTATATTCACAGGTAATAATTATAATGCTGCACTATATTCACAGGTAATAATTATAATGCTGCACTATATTCACAGGTAATAATTATAATGCTGCACTATATTCACATGTAATAATTATAATGCTGCACTATATTCACAGGTAATAATTATAATGCTGCACTATATTCACATGTAATAATTATAATGCTACACTATATTCACAGGTAATAATTATAATGCTGCACTATATTCACAGGTAATAATTATAATGCTACACTATATTCACAGGTAATAATTATAATGCTGCACTATATTCACAGGTAATAATTATAATGCTACACTATATTCACATGTAATAATTATAATGCTGCACTATATTCACAGGCAATAATTATAATGCTGCACTATATTCACAGGTAATAATTATAATGCTGCACTATATTCACATGTAATAATTATAATGCTACACTATATTCACAGGTAATAATTATAATGTTGCACTATATTCACAGGTAATAATTATAATGCTGCACTATATTCACAGGTAATAATTATAATGCTACACTATATTCACTACACTATATTCACAGGTAATAATTATAATGTTGCACTATATTCACAGGTAATAATTATAATGCTGCACTATATTCACAGGTAATAATTATAATGCTGACTATATTCACAGGTAATAATTATAATGCTGCACTATATTCACATGTAATAATTATAATGCTGCACTATATTCACAGGTAATAATTATAATGCTGCACTATATTCACATGTAATAATTATAATGCTACACTATATTCACAGGTAATAATTATAATGCTGCACTATATTCACAGGTAATAATTATAATGCTACACTATATTCACAGGTAATAATTATAATGCTGCACTATATTCACAGGTAATAATTATAATGCTAACTATATTCACATGTAATAATTATAATGCTGCACTATATTCACAGGCAATAATTATAATGCTGCACTATATTCACAGGTAATAATTATATTCACATGTAATAATTATAATGCTACACTATATTCACAGGTAATAATTATAATGCTGCACTATATTCACAGGTAATAATTATAATGCTACACTATATTCACAGGTAATAATTATAATGCTGCACTATATTCACAGGTAATAATTATAATGCTACACTATATTCACATGTAATAATTATAATGCTGCACTATATTCACAGGCAATAATTATAATCTGGACTATATTCACATGTAATAATTATAATGCTGCACTATATTCACAGGTAATAATTATAATGCTGCACTATATTCATAGGTAATAATTATAATGCTACACTATATTCACAGGTAATAATTATAATGCTGCACTATATTCACAGGTAATAATTATAATGCTGCACTATATTCACAGGTAATAATTATAATGCTGCACTATATTCACAGGTAATAATTATAATGCTGCACTATATTCACAGGTAATAATTATAATGCTGCACTATATTCACAGGTAATAATTATAATGCTGCACTATATTCACAGGTAATAATTATAATGCTGCACTATATTCACAGGTAATAATTATAATGCTACACTATATTCACATGTAATAATTATAATGCTGCACTATATTCACATGTAATAATTATAATGCTGCACTATATTCACAGGTAATAATTATAATGCTGCACTATATTCACATGTAATAATTATAATGCTGCACTATATTCACATGTAATAATTATAATGCTGCACTATATTCACAGGTAATAATTATAATGCTGCACTATATTCACAGGTAATAATTATAATGCTGCACTATATTCACAGGTAATAATTATAATGCTACATTATATTCACAGGTAATAATTATAATGCTGCACTATATTCACAGGTAATAATTATAATGCTGCACTATATTCACAGGTAATAATTATAATGCTGCACTATATTCACAGGTAATAATTATAATGCTACACTATATTCACAGGTAATAATTATAATGCTACATTATATTCACAGGTAATAATTATAATGCTGCACTATATTCACATGTAATAATTATAATGCTGCACTATATTCACAGGTAATAATTATAATGCTGCACTATATTCACAGGTAATAATTATAATGCTACACTATATTCACAGGTAATAATTATAATGCTGCACTATATTCACAGGTAATAATTATAATGCTACACTATATTCACAGGTAATAATTATAATGCTGCACTATATTCACATGTAATAATTATAATGCTGCACTATATTCACAGGTAATAATTATAATGCTGCACTATATTCACATGTAATAATTATAATGCTGCACTATATTCACAGGTAATAATTATAATGCTGCACTATATTCACATGTAATAATTATAATGCTGCACTATATTCACATGTAATAATTATAATGCTGCACTATATTCACATGTAATAATTATAATGCTGCACTATATTCACAGGTAATAATTATAATGCTGCACTATATTCACAGGTAATAATTATAATGCTGCACTATATTCACATGTAATAATTATAATGCTGCACTATATTCACAGGTAATAATTATAATGCTGCACTATATTCACAGGTAATAATTATAATGCTACACTATATTCACAGGTAATAATTATAATGCTGCACTATATTCACATGTAATAATTATAATGCTACACTATATTCACATGTAATAATTATAATGCTACACTATATTCACAGGTAATAATTATAATACTGCACTATATTCACAGGTAATAATTATAATGTGCACTATATTCACATGTAATAATTATAATGCTGCACTATATTCACAGGTAATAATTATAATGCTGCACTATATTCACATGTAATAATTATAATGCTGCACTATATTCACAGGTAATAATTATAATGCTGCACTATATTCACATGTAATAATTATAATGCTGCACTATATTCACAGGTAATAATTATAATGCTACACTATATTCACAGGTAATAATTATAATGCTGCACTATATTCACAGGTAATAATTATAATGCTACACTATATTCACAGGTAATAATTATAATGCTGCACTATATTCACATGTAATAATTATAATGCTGCACTATATTCACAGGTAATAATTATAATGCTGCACTATATTCACATGTAATAATTATAATGCTGCACTATATTCACATGTAATAATTATAATGCTGCACTATATTCACAGGTAATAATTATAATGCTGCACTATATTCACATGTAATAATTATAATGCTACACTATATTCACAGTAATAATTATAATGCTGCACTATATTCACATGTAATAATTATAATGCTGCACTATATTCACAGGTAATAATTATAATGCTGCACTATATTCACAGGTAATAATTATAATGCTACACTATATTCACAGGTAATAATTATAATGCTGCACTATATTCACAGGTAATAATTATAATGCTGCACTATATTCACAGGTAATAATTATAATGCTACACTATATTCACAGGTAATAATTATAATGCTGCACTATATTCACAGGTAATAATTATAATGCTGCACTATATTCACATGTAATAATTATAATGCTGCACTATATTCACATGTAATAATTATAATGCTGCACTATATTCACATGTAATAATTATAATGCTGCACTATATTCACATGTAATAATTATAATGCTGCACTATATTCACAGGTAATAATTATAATGCTGCACTATATTCACAGGTAATAATTATAATGCTGCACTATATTCACAGGTAATAATTATAATGCTGCACTATATTCACAGGTAATAATTATAATGCTGCACTATATTCACAGGTAATAATTATAATGCTGCACTATATTCACATGTAATAATTATAATGCTGCACTATATTCACATGTAATAATTATAATGCTGCACTATATTCACAGTAATAATTATAATGCTGCACTATATTCACATGTAATAATTATAATGCTACACTATATTCACATGTAATAATTATAATGCTGCACTATATTCACAGGTAATAATTATAATGCTGCACTATATTCACATGTAATAATTATAATGCTACACTATATTCACAGTAATAATTATAATGCTGCACTATATTCACATGTAATAATTATAATGCTACACTATATTCACATGTAATAATTATAATGCTGCACTATATTCACAGGTAATAATTATAATGCTGCACTATATTCACATGTAATAATTATAATGCTACACTATATTCACAGGTAATAATTATAATGCTGCACTATATTCACATGTAATAATTATAATGCTGCACTATATTCACAGGTAATAATTATAATGCTGCACTATATTCACAGGTAATAATTATAATGCTGCACTATATTCACAGTAATAATTATAATGCTGCACTATATTCACAGGTAATAATTATAATGCTGCACTATATTCACAGGTAATAATTATAATGCTACACTATATTCACAGGTAATAATTATAATGCTGCACTATATTCACAGGTAATAATTATAATGCTGCACTATATTCACAGGTAATAATTATAATGCTGCACTATATTCACAGGTAATAATTATAATGCTACACTATATTCACAGGTAATAATTATAATGCTGCACTATATTCACAGGTAATAATTATAATGCTGCACTATATTCACAGGTATTAATTATAATGCTGCACTATATTCACAGGTAATAATTATAATGCTGCACTATATTCACAGGTAATAATTATAATACTGCACTATATTCACAGGTAATAATTATAATGCTGCACTATATTCACAGGTAATAATTATAATGCTGCACTATATTCACAGGTAATAATTATAATGCTGCACTATATTCACAGGTAATAATTATAATGCTGCACTATATTCACATGTAATAATTATAATGCTGCACTATATTCACAGGTAATAATTATAATGCTGCACTATATTCACAGGTAATAATTATAATGCTGCACTATATTCACAGGTAATAATTATAATGCTGCACTATATTCACATGTAATAATTATAATGCTGCACTATATTCACATGTAATAATTATAATGCTGCACTATATTCACAGGTAATAATTATAATGCTGCACTATATTCACAGGTAATAATTATAATGCTGCACTATATTCACAGGTAATAATTATAATGCTGCACTATATTCACAGGTAATAATTATAATGCTGCACTATATTCACAGGTAATAATTATAATGCTGCACTATATTCACAGGTAATAATTATAATACTGCACTATATTCACATGTAATAATTATAATGCTGCACTATATTCACAGGTAATAATTATAATGCTGCACTATATTCACATGTAATAATTATAATGCTGCACTATATTCACAGGTAATAATTATAATGCTGCACTATATTCACAGGTGATAATTATAATGCTGCACTGGTAATAATTATAATGCACAAACCACACACACTGAGGGTTACTGGCAACTGCTTCTGTGTCGACAGCTTTAGAAATGATTCATCTTGTAGTTCAGCAGATCCCAACCGGTCTGACCCCTGGGCATTTGTCTAATGAATTAAATAGAGTGGAGACCTTTGGGTCCACAAAGGTCGTGCATAGTCTTATGGCGAGTTGGGCTAGGGCTAGGGCATGGCATAGGTCATGAGAGGCTAACTTGAGGGCGTGCAGAGCTGTCTCCAGCAAGGAGCATCAATACCCGAAGTTTCATGCTCCATTGGGTGGAAGGCTGCAGAACGGGTACAACTACACGGTACACGCAGTGCTCAGCATGTACTCGTGGAGGCTAGAAAATAAGGCATCTGAACAGGCCGGCTATGCATGAGAGTATTGGGACTTCTAAACATCTATGCACAGTAGGTGCCAAAAAAAAAGTTCCGGTTCCGCACCCGTTCCAACGTTAGGTAAGGGAAACAGAAATGCGGAATCAGCGCATAAAACCCCTCCCACGAATAATGCATAACAAACACCGTTAAGTTTATGTTTCCAATTTTTATCTTAGCGCTTATTTGATAAATGTGTGCGCACGTGTTCACACGCACATGGGGCGGGTGCCAGGTGTGCTACAATCCGATGCTAAATCTAGCCAGTGTTTTTTCCCTCTACTTGGTTTTCTTCTTTGCAGATGTCATTTTGCTCTTCAAGAAGTTTACTGCTGACAGAAGTAAGTATTAGTTATTTCTCTTCCTAGCCTTTTGGTCTGTGCCCACTAATGTTCTTCAGCTCTACTTGTATAGCTATTAGCTTTGCCTTCTTGTTCATAGCTACTCAGTTTAGACAGAGAAATCTTGCTATATAGTTTTGTACAGGTTAGGTTTGCTGAGCATAGTGTTAGGTAAAGTAGACTAAGGCTTGCAAAACAAAGCCCCTCCCCCCTTTTTTTAATGCCCTCACAGGACCTCTAGTAGCCAGCAAGTCTTGCCTTAGAAAGGTTGAAGAGTTTACAGAGCGTCTAGTAGCTTAGCAGGACTTGCCCTAAAAAAACTTAACTTCTAGAAACCCCTAGCTAAGCTTTTGTATGTATGTAACAAGTCACATCAGAATGTTAGCCCTCACCTCAACCATTATAGACCAAGAGATGATGCATTTACACATTGATATTTTGGCCAACAGAGAACTCGTGTCTGTGTAGCCCCTAAGCATGGTGGAGGATGGGTCATGTGTTTGGTGGCAGGTGTACTGTAAGAGAGGAAAAGTTACGTCAAGAACATAAAATTCCCGCAAAGCATTTCTCTATTGCATGGTGGATATCTATTATGTTTCGTTGTACGCAACAGGACTCCCGGCTTCTATGGTGGAGTTATAGGATAAGTTGGTCCTTGATGCCCCCATCGACTTACATATACATGTATATACTAGTCTACTTCTCTCCTACAATCGCTGGTTCCAACCACATACCTCACCATGGACCCTATTGAATTTGAGCCTGTAATGGGAGAAGTGTTTGGAGTGGATCCAGCAGGCTTACAAGTGTTTATGCTTGCAAAATAATGGAAAATTAGATTGATAGTGTTAGTTTTGTAACTGACTGACATCTTTTATTATGTGAAGATGTCTACAAGGCAAGTACATCAACTGTATGCTTCACACAAAAATGTGCATGTCAGAGAAATGGTTACACACTAAGAGATGCAAACACTTGGTCGTCTTTTGTCATGCCAATTGGGTAGTCTTGGTTGTGACAGCCAATCTTAACACAAGCCTTGCATGATACAGTGTCAAATTGTCATGAAAGTTCACTGGTGATAGTTATGCATGCTCATTGCTCAATTATTATGGTAACCAGTGAAAAAAATATATGTAGCAATTTTGTAAAGTACAACATTCAAGTTCAAACAATCCTGAGTGCAGTCTGTGGATCTTGAGTTGGACTGCACTCACCAATCCATATAACATCCTCTATGCCACAAGTCGTCTCCCCCTTATTCTTTTCATCTGGAAAGGTAGAGTAGGGAGAATTGTAATATTACCTTGCCTTTAAGATTTGGAAATCAAATGTTTCACCAATACAAGCTAAGCTTGCCAAAGAGTAGCTACGTTTGCTAAGGAATAAGCTAAGCAGGCAAGACTGTCTTAAGGTCCAAGCCACAACCTAAGCAAAGCTATGTTCAAAAGCTTACTTTTCAAATTTAGAATTTAAGCTAATCAATCAAGCCTAAGCCAAACCAGCTTATAAACTGTAAGCTTAAACCAAGTTGTCAGATAAACTAAGCTTAGCAAGCTTTAGAAATGATAGACAGATTACCTTGTTCCGCGTGTCTGATGAATTGACAGTAGAGCTACCTTGGAAGGTCTATCCTAAAGCGGTCCTGCACTGCAGATTGATGTGCAGTGAAATGTTGTAGTCCTACATGTAGCTTGGTCTGTAGCAGATGCTGAAGCTAGTAAATAGTTGTTTCTTTGGTCAGTTTCATCAGCTCCTCTATTCTTAGAGACTTGCATTAATATCGAGGGCCTTATGCTGAAGAATGACATTATGAACGGTCAAGAAGCGAGAGGCTGTCGAACAACGAACTAGCAGGAGCACGAAGCTGATTGTACTTGAAGCACGAGGCTGGAGAACGACCGCGCGAACAATGGCGAGATAATTGAACGCAAACAAGTTTGAAAAGCGAAGAAAAAAAGATTCCTCGCCGTTGGAACGGACTTGTTACTTAATGGCGTTGGAAGGACGTTGCCGACGGAATATTAACGCAACAGAACCAGAACTTTTTGGGGCTCCTACTGTACATACAACCCTGTGTGAGTTAGGGGACACCACTCTGGCCTGCAGGACACCACTCTGGCCATGCAGGACACCACTCTGGCCATGCAGGACACCACTCTGGCCATGCAGGACACCACCCTGGCCATTCAGGACACCACCCTGGCCATGCACCATGCAGGAGACCACTCTGATGCAGTACAACACTCTGGCCATGCCGGACACCATGCAGGACACCACCCTGGCCATGCAGGACACCACTCTGGCCATGCAGGACACCACCCTGGCCATGCAGGACACCACTCTGGCCATGCAGGACAACACTCTGGCCATGCAGGACACCACCAGGCCATTTGGGGATAGCAGTTGTAAGACAGCACTTGTTTTGCCGGAACATCAAGCACGGGAACATCAAGCACGGGAACATCAAGCACGGGAACATCAAGCACGGGAACATCAAGCACGGGAACATCAAGCACGGGAACATCCAGCACGGGAACATCCAGCACGGGAACATCAAGCACGGGAACATCAAGCACGGGAACATCAAGCACGGGAACATCAAGCACGGGAACATCAAGCACGGGAACATCAAGCACGGGAACATCAAGCACGGGAACATCAAGCACGGGAACATCAAGCACGGGAACATCAAGCACGGGAACATCAAGCACGGGAACATCAAGCACGGGAACATCAAGCACGGGAACATCAAGCACGGGAACATCAAGCACGGGAACATCAAGCACGGGAACATCAAGCACGGGAACATCCAGCACGGGAACATCCAGCACGGGAACATCAAGCACGGGAACATCAAGCACGGGAACATCAAGCACGGGAACATCAAGCACGGGAACATCAAGCACGGGAACATCCAGCACGGGAACATCCAGCACGGGAACATCCAGCACGGGAACATCAAGCACGGGAACATCAAGCAGAGGAACATCAAGCACGGGAACATCAAGCACGGGAACATCAAGCACGGGAACATCAAGCACGGGAACATCAAGCACGGGAACATCCAGCACGGGAACATCCAGCACGGGAACATCCAGCACAGGAACATCCAGCACGGGAACATCCAGCACGGGAACATCCAGCACGGGAACATCCAGCACAGGAACATCAAGCACGGGAACATCAAGCACGGGAACATCAAGCACGGGAACATCAAGCACGGGAACATCAAGCACGGGAACATCAAGCACGGGAACATCAAGCACGGGAACATCCAGCACGGGAACATCCAGCACGGGAACATCAAGCACGGGAACATCAAGCACGGGAACATCAAGCACGGGAACATCCAGCACGGGAACATCAAGCACGGGAACATCCAGCACGGGAACATCCAGCACGGGAACATCCAGCACGGGAACATCAAGCACGGGAACATCAAGCAGAGGAACATCAAGCACAGGAACATCAAGCACGGGAACATCAAGCACGGGAACATCAAGCACGGGAACATCCAGCACGGGAACATCCAGCACAGGAACATCCAGCACAGGAACATCCAGCACGGGAACATCCAGCACGGGAACATCCAGCACGGGAACATCCAGCACAGGAACATCAAGCACAGGAACATCATACACAGGAACATCAAGCACAGGAACATCAAGCACGGGAACATCCAGCACGGGAACATCAAGCACAGGAACATCAAGCACAGGAACATCAAGCACGGGAACATCAAGCACAGGAACATCCAGCACGGGAACATCCAGCACGGGAACATCCAGCACAGAACATCAAGCACGGGAACATCCAGCACGGGAACATCAAGCACAGGAACATCAAGCACGGGAACATCAAGCACGGGAACATCAAGCACGGGAACATCAAGCACGGGAACATCCAGCACAGGAACATCAAGCACAGGAACATCAAGCACGGGAACATCCAGCACAGGAACATCCAGCACGGGAACATCAAGCACAGGAACATCAAGCACAGGAACATCCAGCACGGGAACATCAAGCACAGGAACATCAAGCACGGGAACATCAAGCACAGGAACATCCAGCACAGGAACATCCAGCACGGGAACATCCAGCACAGGAACATCAAGCACAGGAACATCCAGCACGGGAACATCATACACAGGAACATCAAGCACGGGAACATCAAGCACGGGAACATCCAGCACGGGAACATCAAGCACAGGAACATCATACACAGGAACATCCAGCACGGGAACATCCAGCACAGGAACATCAAGCACGGGAACATCAAGCACGGGAACATCAAGCACAGGAACATCAAGCACAGGAACATCATACACAGGAACATCAAGCACGGGAACATCAAGCACGGGAACATCAAGCACGGGAACATCAAGCACGGGAACATCAAGCACAGGAACATCAAGCACGGGAACATCCAGCACAGGAACATCAAGCACAGGAACATCCAGCACAGGAACATCCAGCACAGGAACATCCAGCACGGGAACATCAAGCACGGGAACATCAAGCACAGGAACATCAAGCACAGGAACATCAAGCACGGGAACATCAAGCACGGGAACATCAAGCACGGGAACATCAAGCACGGGAACATCCAGCACGGGAACATCAAGCACAGGAACATCATACACAGGAACATCAAGCACGGGAACATCAAGCACGGGAACATCAAGCACGGGAACATCCAGCACGGGAACATCAAGCACAGGAACATCATACACAGGAACATCCAGCACGGGAACATCCAGCACAGGAACATCAAGCACGGGAACATCAAGCACGGGAACATCAAGCACGGGAACATCAAGCACAGGAACATCATACACAGGAACATCAAGCACGGGAACATCAAGCACGGGAACATCAAGCACGGGAACATCAAGCACGGGAACATCAAGCACGGGAACATCAAGCACAGGAACATCAAGCACGGGAACATCCAGCACAGGAACATCAAGCACAGGAACATCAAGCACGGGAACATCATACACAGGAACATCAAGCACGGGAACATCAAGCACGGGAACATCAAGCACAGGAACATCAAGCACGGGAACATCAAGCACGGGAACATCATACACAGGAACATCAAGCACGGGAACATCAAGCACGGGAACATCAAGCACGGGAACATCAAGCACGGGAACATCAAGCACACAACAGCACCGTCATCCTTAGCAAAGATGGAACACCAGAATTAAATAATGCATGCCCAAATAGTTGATCTTGCATTTTTTAATCTGTCGAGTGTACCACACGAGTAGTAATGGAGGGCAATGGATGTGTGTGTAGCAATGGAGGGCAATGGAGAGGTGTGTGTAGTGATGGAGGGCAATGGAGAGGTGTGTGTAGTAATGGAGGGCAATGGAGAGGCAATGGAGAGGTGTGTGTAGTGATGGAGGGCAATGGAGAGGTGTGTGTAGTGATGGAGGGCAATGGAGAGGTGTGTGTAGTAATGGAGGGCAATGGAGAGGCAATGGAGGGCAATGGAGAGGTATGTGTAGCAATGGAGGGCAATGGAGAGGTGTGTGCAGTAATGGAGGGCAATGGAGAGGTGTGTGTAGGCAATGGAGGGCAATGGAGAGGTGTGTGTAGTAATGGAGGGCAATGGAGAGGTGTGTGTAGTAATGGAGGGCAATGGAGAGGTGTGTGTAGCAATGGAGGGCAATGGAGAGGTGCGTGTATAATGGAGTGTATGTTGGACTGCTACTGTATGTATTCATGCACACAGTATATATATGTATAGTATATATGTATACAGTGGAACTTCTGAATAACGGACGCATTGGGACGAGAACTTTTGTCCATTATTCGGAGGAGTCCCTTATTCAGAGGTTTTTCCCCATTAATCTCATTTTATCATTATAGGTGGAGAACGTGGATTGTTTGTTCATTCATCAAGATCATTCATCAATTGTAGATATCACATGCATATATTATATATGTATTGAACATTGTTAATTGTAGACGTAAATTGATGCAGTTATTCAGTGTGAAGGGCAGGGAAGTATGAATGTAGAGTACTTTGTCTGGCATTAACTGAATGAAGACAGCTACTTGATCAATTAGAGAACTGGTACTCAAGGCTTCGGTAAAACATGCACGGCTTTCCAAAAAGTGTTTGACTTCCTCTAATGATTGTATAGCTTCTGCAGTTTCTCAACTTGGGGGGAGGTGGTAGTAGGTCTACCATCTGTAAGTGCTTCCTCACATTCAACAATGGATGACTGTTCAGAAAGGCTTGCTAAGAAGCTTTCTTCGCAGGTATCATCATCAAACTCAGTACATACAGGAAGATTGCTGTCTCCGTTGACATACTGATCAGGTGAACAACTACCCTTGGAGCCCATTGTCTTTGAAATGAGTTCACCTACATAGTACAAATTCGGCATCAATGTCTTGAAAAGGATCTTCTTCATTTCAGCTGGTCACACCAACTCACTATTAAGAACACCACCACTTCTGAAGCACTTAGATATCATTTCTGGTTTTACTTCACTCCATGCCTGAGATATCCACCTGATAGCAGTTAGTACATTAATAGACTTCGTTATCTCAGAAGCACAACTGCAATCATCAATCTTAGCTAACACATAGCGAAGGAGAAGCCGACGATAATGGACCTTGAAGTTCTGGACGATCCCCAAGTCTAGTGGCTGTTTAGATGTTGTATTTGGTGAAAGAAAAACTATTTTTATATTACTATATTTTTCTTTTAAATTTTCTGGGTGGCAACCAGCATTATCCACAAAAAGCAAAATTGATGTTTTTAAATGCTCATTTTACAGTTAAAAGAGGTCAATATACTGCTTCCAAGATTTCTCCTGTCATCCAGGCTTTTTTCTGGTGATAATACTTGACTGGTAGACTATTTTTATCCATACCTCGAAAACACCTGGGGTTTTCTGATTGCCAGATTACAATAGTCTCCTTATCACCAGCTCCATTCACTGTGAAAGTCACTGTGACCCTCTGCTTACACTTCTTCCCACCCTTGCACTTCTTCCCCTTCTGAGCAAATCCTTGCTATCCAAAAGCATCCTGTTTCATCTAGGTTATAGATATCTTCCTTTGCATATCCCCTCGAAATCTCGGGCAATCTCTCCTTCCATGACTCAACAGTATCCCCTTGTACATAACCTGATACACATAGTCACTCTTTTAATGTTATATCGCTTCTTCCACTTTTCCAACCATCCATTGCTTCCCTTAAACTCCTTGTCCAGGATTACAGCAATTTCCTTGGCTTTTTCAGTAAGCTGGGGCCCACAGGGGTAAATGTTCTTTGAGCATGCCAGGAGGTACCGTTGATATAAAGCGTCGTAAATTTCCAAGTATTCGGACACACAAGATCTCTTGTTTGTACGAGACAAAGAGCTTGAAGCATTTGATTCATACAAGGTGCCAATAGATTCCTTATTTTTCAAAATATCTGAAATTTGGGTTTTTCCACAGTCGAAGAGTTCACCAAGTGAACGTACAGTAACACCAGCATTCTTCTCAGCTTCCTTGATAACTTCAATCTTTTTCTGTAAAGAGAGATGATATCTACGCTTGCTCGAAGAAGCCATGACTCGAATGAAGCAGCTGCTAAGCCGGCACATGTTCGATAGATGGCATAGCCTTGATGCAGTTTGTGTGGCTGGCACGTGAGATCGCTTCCAAGCCTGTAGTCAGTAGTGGACCTGGTGGTGGTGCAATGTCTTTGAGTGTGACAGAGATTCAATCCTACATCAGAGGACACCATGTGTACAAAGAAGTGTGGACTCCTCACATTGGGGAAGTTCCGCTACTCAAACGGGAGCCAGATAATGCCGAGGACCAGTCTGCTGTGGCCGTGATCAAAGATGGCAAAGTTGTAGGTCATGTTGCGTACAACATTGCCTCTACAATCTCACAGTTCCTGAGGAGAGACTGCAATAAAGCATTTGTTGAGGTCACAGGAGACAGAGTCAACAGAGGAGCGGGATATGGAGTTGAAGTTCCAGCTACCTACCGTTTGTATGGACCACAGCCTTACGTTAACAGAATAAGAGATCAGCATCTCTCCAAGCAAGAGGCCTACTTTAGACTACCATACTGCATTTCACAAGATGTTTCATGCATAACATTTATTGTTATTAATTGGCACGCGCACGTGATCAGTACTGGCCCCACCCACTGTCCGTTAGGAGGTTTATTTCTACATAACGATGAGCTTTGGGTGCACTAAGAGCTGTCCGTTAGCTGGAATTGAGAGGTGTCTGTTACAGGGAGGGTGACTGAGTACTATTTCAATGGTAAAGCCAATTGGTGCGTGTGCTCCTGTCCACTATAAGGTACGTACATGTACATGTACATGTATGTAGGTGTCCGCTATAGGGCATGTCCGTTAGTAGAGGTTCCACTGTATATTACTATACATGCACACACCCACACCTCACACATGATCACCACACACCTCACAAACACCACATATACATCACACATACACAAACACCCACAAACCTCACAAGTGCACACACACCACACACATGTATCCATTATACCATACATGTAACACATGCAAGACACTATGTGGACACACCTGACACACACACCACACCACACACTGCACAAGGACAAGTTTAGAGCAACTACCAATTAATGCTCCACTAGTAATGATGTGTGGGTGTGTCCACACATTCTGACCTTAGTGCCGGACAGCTTGTAAGAGTTCTGCTGCCTGGTTGCCGTGGTGATTAGGCTGGCTGCATCGCTGCCTGCCCCAGGCTCAGTGAGGCAGTACGAGGCCAGTAGCTCCATGGAGCAGAGGCGAGGCAGATAATGGCGTCGCTGATCCTCAACTCCAAACTCATCCACCATCCAAGCACACATGCTGGCGACAGGAGAAGAGAAGCGGGTATTATATAGGGTAACACAGGACACACAGGTGGGTGGTATAGGACACACAGGTGAGTGGTATAGGACACACAGGTGGGTGGTATAGGACACACAGGTGGGTGGTATAGGACACACAGGTGGGTGGTATAGGACACACAGGTGGGTGGTATAGGACACAGGTGGGTGGTATAGGACACACAGGTGGGTGGTATAGGACACACAGGTGGGTGGTATAGGACACACAGGTGGGTGGTATAGGACACACAGGTGGGTGGTATAGGACACACAGGTGGGTGGTATAGGACACACAGGTGGGTGGTATAGGACACACAGGTGGGTGGTATAGGACACACAGGTGGGTGGTATAGGACACACAGGTGGGTGGTATAGGACACACAGGTGGGTGGTATAGGACACACAGGTGGGTGGTATAGGACACACAGGTGGGTGGTATAGGACACACAGGTGGGTGGTAGAGGACACACAGGTGAGTGGTAGAGGACACACAGGTGGGTGGTATAGGACACACAGGTGGGTGGTATAGGACACACAGGTGGGTGGTATAGGACACACAGGTGGGTGGTATAGGACACACAGGTGGGTGGTAGAGGACACACAGGTGGGTGGTATAGGACACACAGGTGGGTGGTATAGGACACACAGGTGGGTGGTATAGGACACACAGGTGGGTGGTATAGGACACACAGGTGGGTGGTATAGGACACACAGGTGGGTGGTATAGGACACACAGGTGGGTGGTATAGGACACACAGGTGGGTGGTAGAGGACACACAGGTGGGTGGTATAGGACACACAGGGGGCGTGTACTTACTTGTGTATGCTCAGATAGGCCGTGGTGCTAACACAACCAGTGGCGAGTGCTTCAAATATCAGAGACGTGTCAAGACGACTCAAGTTGCTGCCACCCATCTGGTCCCGCACGTAAATACCGCCAAAGCCAAGGGAGGCGGCTTTCCTCAGGACCTCGACGGGAAATTTTTCCTGCACATACAATAGCACGTCCTGGAAGCTTTTTGCATCAAAGGGACTTAGCCGACCAATGGAATGCATTCATTTTCACTTCCAGTTGCTACATATGTGCAAATTGTATCCTGATAGAAGTTGTTGCCTTGGATACACAATGGTTGCTATGCGCAAATGGCATGGGCAGAGCAAAGTTGCTCTATACAAGTTAGCAGCAGAGGATATGCACTGGACTACTTCAGCAACTGCTGTGGGCTTCTCTGTGACAGCCCTGAGCATTACTGGCTAATATTCATGCACCCTCCATGCCTGCATGCAGCACCAGATCTAGCAGCAAGTGTGGCCCTACACAGCAGCAAGTGTGGCCCCACACAGCAGCAAGTGTAGCCCCACACAGCAGCAAGTGTGGCCCTACACAGCAGCAAGTGTGGCCCTACACAGCAGCAAGTGTGGCCCCACACAGCAGCAAGTGTGGCCCCACACAGCAGCAAGTGTGGCCCCACACAGCAGCAAGTGTGGCCCCACACAGCAGCAAGTGTGGCCCCACACAGCAGCAAGTGTGGCCCTACACAGCAGCAAGTGTGGCCCTACACAGCAGCAAGTGTGGCCCTACACAGCAGCAAGTGTGGCCCTACACAGCAGCAAGTGTGGCCCTACACAGCAGCAAGTGTGGCCCCACACAGCAGCAAGTGTGGCCCTACACAGCACCTGCACAGCAGCAAGTGTGGCCCTGCACAGCAGCAAGTGTGGCCCTACACAGCAGCAAGTGTGGCCCTACACAGCAGCAAGTGTGGCCCTACACAGCAGCAAGTGTGGCCCCACACAGCAGCAAGTGTGGCCCTACACAGCAGCAAGGATCATGTCACGTGAGAACTGCAGCTACAGATTAACTAACAACAACAACTAAGAATTAACCAACTCTCTCCATTGTCAGCTTTTATTGACTTGTTACCATGTAGTTCACCAGGAGACTAGTACATGTATGTCCACTAGTGCACCTCATGCAGTTCACCAGGAGACTAGCATGTCCACTAGTGCACCTCATGCAGTTCACCAGGAGACTACCATGTCCACTAGTGCACCTCATGCAGTTCACCAGGAGACTACCATGTCCACTAGTGCACCTCATGCAGTTCACCAGGAGACTACCATGTCCACTAGTGCACCTCATGCAGTTCACCAGGAGACTACCATGTCCACTAGTGCACCTCATGCAGTTCACCAGGAGACTACCATGTCCACTAGTGCACCTCATGCAGTTCACCAGGAGACTGCCATGTCCACTAGTGCACCTCATGCAGTTCACCAGGAGACTACCATGTCCACTAGTGCACCTCATGCAGTTCACCAGGAGACTACCATGTCCACTAGTGCACCTCATGCAGTTCACCAGGAGACTACCATGTCCACTAGTGCACCTCATGCAGTTCACCAGGAGACTAGCATGTCCACTAGTGCACCTCATGCAGTTCACCAGGAGACTAGCATGTCCACTAGTGCACCTCATGCAGTTCACCAGGAGACTACCATGTCCACTAGTGCACCTCATGTAGTTCACCAGGAGACTACCATGTCCACTAGTGCACCTCATGCAGTTCACCAGGAGACTACCATGTCCACTAGTGCACCTCATGCAGTTCACCAGGAGACTACCATGTCCACTAGTGCACCTCATGCAGTTCACCAGGAGACTACCATGTCCACTAGTGCACCTCATGTAGTTCACCAGGAGACTAGCATGTCCACTAGTGCACCTCATGCAGTTCACCAGGAGACTACCATGTCCACTAGTGCACCTCATGCAGTTCACCAGGAGACTACCATGTCCACTAGTGCACCTCATGCAGTTCACCAGGAGACTACCATGTCCACTAGTGCACCTCATGCAGTTCACCAGGAGACTACCATGTCCACTAGTGCACCTCATGCAGTTCACCAGGAGACTAGCATGTCCACTAGTGCACCTCATGTAGTTCACCAGGAGACTAGCATGTCCACTAGTGCACCTCATGCAGTTCACCAGGAGACTAGCATGTCCACTAGTGCACCTCATGCAGTTCACCAGGAGACTACCATGTCCACTAGTGCACCTCATGCAGTTCACCAGGAGACTAGCATGTCCACTAGTGCACCTCATGCAGTTCACCAGGAGACTACCATGTCCACTAGTGCACCTCATGCAGTTCACCAGGAGACTACCATGTCCACTAGTGCACCTCATGTAGTTCACCAGGAGACTACCATGTCCACTAGTGCACCTCATGCAGTTCACCAGGAGACTAGCATGTCCACTAGTGCACCTCATGCAGTTCACCAGGAGACTACCATGTCCACTAGTGCACCTCATGCAGTTCACCAGGAGACTACCATGTCCACTAGTGCACCTCATGCAGTTCACCAGGAGACTACCATGTCCACTAGTGCACCTCATGCAGTTCACCAGGAGACTACCATGTCCACTAGTGCACCTCATGCAGTTCACCAGGAGACTACCATGTCCACTAGTGCACCTCATGTAGTTCACCAGGAGACTACCATGTCCACTAGTGCACCTCATGCAGTTCACCAGGAGACTACCATGTCCACTAGTGCACCTCATGTAGTTCACCAGGAGACTGCCATGTCCACTAGTGCACCTCATGTAGTTCACCAGGAGACTGCCATGTCCACTAGTGCACCTCATGTAGTTCACCAGGAGACTACCATGTCCACTAGTGCACCTCATGCAGTTCACCAGGAGACTACCATGTCCACTAGTGCACCTCATGCAGTTCACCAGGAGACTACCATGTCCACTAGTGCACCTCATGTAGTTCACCAGGAGACTGCCATGTCCACTAGTGCACCTCATGCAGTTCACCAGGAGACTGCCATGTCCACTAGTGCACCTCATGCAGTTCACCAGGAGACTACCATGTCCACTAGTGCACCTCATGCAGTTCACCAGGAGACTACCATGTCCACTAGTGCACCTCATGTAGTTCACCAGGAGACTGCCATGTCCACTAGTGCACCTCATGCAGTTCACCAGGAGACTACCATGTCCACTAGTGCACCTCATGTAGTTCACCAGGAGACTGCCATGTCCACTAGTGCACCTCATGCAGTTCACCAGGAGACTACCATGTCCACTAGTGCACCTCATGCAGTTCACCAGGAGACTACCATGTCCACTAGTGCACCTCATGCAGTTCACCAGGAGACTGCCATGTCCACTAGTGCACCTCATGTAGTTCACCAGGAGACTAGCATGTCCACTAGTGCACCTCATGCAGTTCACCAGGAGACTACCATGTCCACTAGTGCACCTCATGTAGTTCACCAGGAGACTAGCATGTCCACTAGTGCACCTCATGCAGTTCACCAGGAGACTGCCATGTCCACTAGTGCACCTCATGCAGTTCACCAGGAGACTGCCATGTCCACTAGTGCACCTCATGCAGTTCACCAGGAGACTGCCATGTCCACTAGTGCACCTCATGCAGTTCACCAGGAGACTACCATGTCCACTAGTGCACCTCATGTAGTTCACCAGGAGACTACCATGTCCACTAGTGCACCTCATGCAGTTCACCAGGAGACTACCATGTCCACTAGTGCACCTCATGCAGTTCACCAGGAGACTAGCATGTCCACTAGTGCACCTCATGCAGTTCACCAGGAGACTGCCATGTCCACTAGTGCACCTCATGCAGTTCACCAGGAGACTACCATGTCCACTAGTGCACCTCATGCAGTTCACCAGGAGACTAGCATGTCCACTAGTGCACCTCATGTAGTTCACCAGGAGACTACCATGTCCACTAGTGCACCTCATGCAGTTCACCAGGAGACTAGCATGTCCACTAGTGCACCTCATGCAGTTCACCAGGAGACTACCATGTCCACTAGTGCACCTCATGCAGTTCACCAGGAGACTGCCATGTCCACTAGTGCACCTCATGCAGTTCACCAGGAGACTACCATGTCCACTAGTGCACCTCATGTAGTTCACCAGGAGACTACCATGTCCACTAGTGCACCTCATGCAGTTCACCAGGAGACTACCATGTCCACTAGTGCACCTCATGCAGTTCACCAGGAGACTACCATGTCCACTAGTGCACCTCATGCAGTTCACCAGGAGACTACCATGTCCACTAGTGCACCTCATGTAGTTCACCAGGAGACTACCATGTCCACTAGTGCACCTCATGCAGTTCACCAGGAGACTACCATGTCCACTAGTGCACCTCATGCAGTTCACCAGGAGACTACCATGTCCACTAGTGCACCTCATGCAGTTCACCAGGAGACTACCATGTCCACTAGTGCACCTCATGCAGTTCACCAGGAGACTGCCATGTCCACTAGTGCACCTCATGCAGTTCACCAGGAGACTAGCATGTCCACTAGTGCACCTCATGCAGTTCACCAGGAGACTAGCATGTCCACTAGTGCACCTCATGCAGTTCACCAGGAGACTAGCATGTCCACTAGTGCACCTCATGTAGTTCACCAGGAGACTACCATGTCCACTAGTGCACCTCATGCAGTTCACCAGGAGACTAGCATGTCCACTAGTGCACCTCATGCAGTTCACCAGGAGACTACCATGTCCACTAGTGCACCTCATGCAGTTCACCAGGAGACTACCATGTCCACTAGTGCACCTCATGCAGTTCACCAGGAGACTACCATGTCCACTAGTGCACCTCATGCAGTTCACCAGGAGACTACCATGTCCACTAGTGCACCTCATGCAGTTCACCAGGAGACTACCATGTCCACTAGTGCACCTCATGCAGTTCACCAGGAGACTAGCATGTCCACTAGTGCACCTCATGCAGTTCACCAGGAGACTACCATGTCCACTAGTGCACCTCATGCAGTTCACCAGGAGACTACCATGTCCACTAGTGCACCTCATGCAGTTCACCAGGAGACTACCATGTCCACTAGTGCACCTCATGCAGTTCACCAGGAGACTACCATGTCCACTAGTGCACCTCATGCAGTTCACCAGGAGACTGCCATGTCCACTAGTGCACCTCATGTAGTTCACCAGGAGACTACCATGTCCACTAGTGCACCTCATGCAGTTCACCAGGAGACTACCATGTCCACTAGTGCACCTCATGCAGTTCACCAGGAGACTAGCATGTCCACTAGTGCACCTCATGCAGTTCACCAGGAGACTGCCATGTCCACTAGTGCACCTCATGCAGTTCACCAGGAGACTACCATGTCCACTAGTGCACCTCATGCAGTTCACCAGGAGACTACCATGTCCACTAGTGCACCTCATGCAGTTCACCAGGAGACTGCCATGTCCACTAGTGCACCTCATGCAGTTCACCAGGAGACTACCATGTCCACTAGTGCACCTCATGTAGTTCACCAGGAGACTGCCATGTCCACTAGTGCACCTCATGCAGTTCACCAGGAGACTACCATGTCCACTAGTGCACCTCATGCAGTTCACCAGGAGACTACCATGTCCACTAGTGCACCTCATGCAGTTCACCAGGAGACTACCATGTCCACTAGTGCACCTCATGCAGTTCACCAGGAGACTACCATGTCCACTAGTGCACCTCATGCAGTTCACCAGGAGACTACCATGTCCACTAGTGCACCTCATGCAGTTCACCAGGAGACTGCCATGTCCACTAGTGCACCTCATGCAGTTCACCAGGAGACTACCATGTCCTCTAGTGCACCTCATGCAGTTCACCAGGAGACTGCCATGTCCACTAGTGCACCTCATGCAGTTCACCAGGAGACTGCCATGTCCACTAGTGCACCTCATGCAGTTCACCAGGAGACTACCATGTCCACTAGTGCACCTCATGCAGTTCACCAGGAGACTACCATGTCCACTAGTGCACCTCATGCAGTTCACCAGGAGACTACCATGTCCACTAGTGCACCTCATGCAGTTCACCAGGAGACTACCATGTCCACTAGTGCACCTCATGCAGTTCACCAGGAGACTACCATGTCCACTAGTGCACCTCATGCAGTTCACCAGGAGACTGCCATGTCCACTAGTGTACCTCATGTAGTTCACCAGGAGACTACCATGTCCACTAGTGCACCTCATGCAGTTCACCAGGAGACTAGCATGTCCACTAGTGCACCTCATGCAGTTCACCAGGAGACTACCATGTCCACTAGTGCACCTCATGTAGTTCACCAGGAGACTACCATGTCCACTAGTGCACCTCATGCAGTTCACCAGGAGACTACCATGTCCACTAGTGCACCTCATGTAGTTCACCAGGAGACTAGCATGTCCACTAGTGCACCTCATGCAGTTCACCAGGAGACTACCATGTCCACTAGTGCACCTCATGCAGTTCACCAGGAGACTACCATGTCCACTAGTGCACCTCATGCAGTTCACCAGGAGACTACCATGTCCACTAGTGCACCTCATGCAGTTCACCAGGAGACTGCCATGTCCACTAGTGCACCTCATGCAGTTCACCAGGAGACTAGCATGTCCACTAGTGCACCTCATGCAGTTCACCAGGAGACTAGCATGTCCACTAGTGCACCTCATGCAGTTCACCAGGAGACTGCCATGTCCACTAGTGCACCTCATGCAGTTCACCAGGAGACTACCATGTCCACTAGTGCACCTCATGCAGTTCACCAGGAGACTACCATGTCCACTAGTGCACCTCATGCAGTTCACCAGGAGACTGCCATGTCCACTAGTGCACCTCATGCAGTTCACCAGGAGACTACCATGTCCACTAGTGCACCTCATGTAGTTCACCAGGAGACTGCCATGTCCACTAGTGCACCTCATGCAGTTCACCAGGAGACTACCATGTCCACTAGTGCACCTCATGCAGTTCACCAGGAGACTACCATGTCCACTAGTGCACCTCATGCAGTTCACCAGGAGACTACCATGTCCACTAGTGCACCTCATGCAGTTCACCAGGAGACTACCATGTCCACTAGTGCACCTCATGCAGTTCACCAGGAGACTACCATGTCCACTAGTGCACCTCATGCAGTTCACCAGGAGACTGCCATGTCCACTAGTGCACCTCATGCAGTTCACCAGGAGACTACCATGTCCTCTAGTGCACCTCATGCAGTTCACCAGGAGACTGCCATGTCCACTAGTGCACCTCATGCAGTTCACCAGGAGACTGCCATGTCCACTAGTGCACCTCATGCAGTTCACCAGGAGACTACCATGTCCACTAGTGCACCTCATGCAGTTCACCAGGAGACTACCATGTCCACTAGTGCACCTCATGCAGTTCACCAGGAGACTACCATGTCCACTAGTGCACCTCATGCAGTTCACCAGGAGACTACCATGTCCACTAGTGCACCTCATGCAGTTCACCAGGAGACTACCATGTCCACTAGTGCACCTCATGCAGTTCACCAGGAGACTACCATGTCCACTAGTGCACCTCATGCAGTTCACCAGGAGACTAGCATGTCCACTAGTGCACCTCATGCAGTTCACCAGGAGACTACCATGTCCACTAGTGCACCTCATGTAGTTCACCAGGAGACTACCATGTCCACTAGTGCACCTCATGCAGTTCACCAGGAGACTACCATGTCCACTAGTGCACCTCATGCAGTTCACCAGGAGACTACCATGTCCACTAGTGCACCTCATGCAGTTCACCAGGAGACTGCCATGTCCACTAGTGCACCTCATGCAGTTCACCAGGAGACTAGCATGTCCACTAGTGCACCTCATGCAGTTCACCAGGAGACTACCATGTCCACTAGTGCACCTCATGTAGTTCACCAGGAGACTGCCATGTCCACTAGTGCACCTCATGTAGTTCACCAGGAGACTACCATGTCCACTAGTGCACCTCATGCAGTTCACCAGGAGACTACCATGTCCACTAGTGCACCTCATGCAGTTCACCAGGAGACTACCATGTCCACTAGTGTACCTCATGCAGTTCACCAGGAGACTACCATGTCCACTAGTGCACCTCATGCAGTTCACCAGGAGACTACCATGTCCACTAGTGCACCTCATGCAGTTCACCAGGAGACTACCATGTCCACTAGTGCACCTCATGTAGTTCACCAGGAGACTACCATGTCCACTAGTGCACCTCATGTAGTTCACCAGGAGACTGCCATGTCCACTAGTGCACCTCATGCAGTTCACCAGGAGACTACCATGTCCACTAGTGCACCTCATGCAGTTCACCAGGAGACTACCATGTCCACTAGTGTACCTCATGCAGTTCACCAGGAGACTACCATGTCCACTAGTGCACCTCATGTAGTTCACCAGGAGACTACCATGTCCACTAGTGCACCTCATGCAGTTCACCAGGAGACTACCATGTCCACTAGTGCACCTCATGTAGTTCACCAGGAGACTGCCATGTCCACTAGTGCACCTCATGCAGTTCACCAGGAGACTGCCATGTCCACTAGTGCACCTCATGCAGTTCACCAGGAGACTACCATGTCCACTAGTGCACCTCATGCAGTTCACCAGGAGACTACCATGTCCACTAGTGCACCTCATGCAGTTCACCAGGAGACTACCATGTCCACTAGTGCACCT